>APFE030745658.1:71297-155959 GCA_000404065.3 Pinus taeda
TTGCCGATATTTGCCGATATTTTCAAAACAGAAAATATCGCGATATTTTCTCGGCGATATATCGTTTTGCCGAAAATAGTGCGATATTTTCGAATATCGCCGATATATCGCCGATATTATCAACAGTGGTCCATAGCACTACCATTGTTAATCTGCAACTCAGTTACCGAGAAGTAAGTAACTGATCTACCCAGCTACTAACATCCTTGTCATGCTAGAAGCCGTCCTGATGTTGAAGCTCCCTCTGCTGCTATCTTGTGCTCCCTTCGCTGCTCCAACAACTCCATGCCTCTCGCATTGCTGCAAACACCTCTGTGCCTTTCTGCACTGCTCGACCTCCTTTGTGCCTCTTGCACTGCTACAACCCTCACTGCGTTGCTACAGATCCCTGCACTCTAGCACTGTTCTGCTACTCCATCCGTATCTTGCTTCTACCAACATCCGTCATCCTGCTGCTGTCTCTCGGGGCTCCTGTAGTTGGATATGATCCAAGAGTTTGGGTACCTCAAGGATCTTGCCCCTCATCTCCTGTAGTCCTCCTGACTACAGCTCAATCTCACCCCACCTCTTCTCTAGATGTGCATGAGCACTCATGGCACAATCGTCATCCGTCTCGACTTCTTTCTCCGCGTTAGTCGGAGATGCCTTGGAGTCAGAAGTCTCTCCCTTATTCTTCTTCCTGGGACACTGGGTTCTTCTTCCTGGGACACTGGGTTGCATAATGACCCAGCTCCTCAAAATGGAAGCACTTTATCTTGGAGATGTCCTTCTTCTTCCTCTTCCCCTGTCGTCCCATAGATGCCAGAGCCACATCCTCCTCCTCTTCTTTATTGATTCGACCTCCTTTGCTGCTACTTCCCACCTTGGTTAATCGTCTGATCTCTTCTTGGCGAAGAGTTGCCCACATCTCTTCCCATCCTAGAAGATTAGCTCTACCCAAAATGCTTTGGACAAATGTCTTCCACTCCTCAAAAATTGCATTCACGGCGGTCCTTACCATGAACTCCTGATCAAGCGTGGCCCCTATGGAAGTAAGTTGGTCCCGAATCTCCTACAACCTGCTGAGGTATAGATCTATTTGCTCCCCCTTCTTCATCTGATACGACTGCATCTGATTCTCTAGTAGCATCTTCCTTTGCACAGAAGTGCCTTGATACAATATCGTCAAGGTATCCCACATCTCCTTTGTTGTGTTCTTCTCGACAATATGCTGAACTACATGATCCTTGACCCCATCAAGGATTATGCACTTTGCCTTGGCCATTGCATCCTCATACCTTTTTTTATCAGCTGGGTTGACTAGGATAGCCACGGTTCTCAAGGCGAAGCCCTTGATGTGATGTCTATCTAGAACAGACATGATCCTGGCCTTCCAGATGACAAAGTTGGATGCCCCGTCCAACCTGTTCTGATCCCTCAGTCCATTCATTACCATCTCCGCTCTTCTCCTCGACTCCCTTTGAGTCTCGACTTCCCTCTTGGAAGTTCTCTCGTAGACTCTGTTTGAGTCACGATTTCCCTCCTAGAAATCCTCTCCTTTGAGTCTCAATTTCCCTCAATTGTCAAACCACTCCTTTCCGATCTCCTTTGCTCCTGCAACATTAATTTGGATTTCTTGGCTAGTAATCTGCATAGGTAGCGAATCCCTCTACCTTGGTTTTGTCCTGTTAGGTACTGTTCTGGTTCAACAGCAACAACACCCCACCAGCTTCACAATCCACAATCTGCCCATAGCGCCCTAGGCCCCAGCAGCTGAAGAAACTAAGTCTCTTAGCTCTGCGCAATCCTGGCAAGGCTGAATCGCTCCTCTGGCCAACTGGGTCACTCCTACTTGGTTGAGCAGGATGACGTGGCTCTTTGTGAGCCTCTTCTGCCTTTCATTGCTTCTGCAGTGACCCTCTCTCTGGCTCGAACTGATGACGCAGGCCCTCTACGTCACTCCTTCTCTGCTGTCTTCTGCTTAGGAACAACTCCGTCTCTCGGGACAACTGTTTCTACTGCAAATTTTCTGATTTAGTTGGTGCCTTCAGCTCTCTTGTGATCTGCAACGTTCTGATACCATGTTGAAATTTCTAAATTTAACTCGTTAGAAATTCTTCCTGCACTATCTGGTTTATTTCACTTACTTGTTTATTCCTTTAACAAGTTATTTAACCATATAAATACTGAAAATAAACACAAATGCAGTCTCAACCATCTACAGATCATCAACTGAAAGAATAGATAAACACACAAGGGACACACCGTTATTTTTGGACAATCGTCCCCGAAAAAACCAACTTGGGAAAACCGGTGCAACAGTTCTGAGGGTTTTATTATTAAACAACTTTCTTGAGTACAACTAGGGTGCCAAACTGGCTCACCCAATAGAGAAATCAATCTGGCAGTAATACCTCTCTTCGGAAGCAGCTATTCAGCAAGTCTGCTCCATGAAAATCTCTCCGACGCTTCTCTGAAGCTCTGCGTCAGCCCTCCTAGCCTTTGCGTCACTCAGAAGCTCCCTGTGTCAGCCTTCTGCTGCTCTGCGCTGGCTCTCTAGCCTTCTGTGTCACCCACGCAGGCCCTGCTAGCCTTTGGGCAGTCACTCTGGCCCTCTGTGTGGCTCCTGCTCGCTCCGCGTAGCCTCCTCTGCCTCTGTGCTAATCCTTCAACACTATCTCTGCCTCTCTGCTATGCACTCACTGCCCCTCGCTGCAACTTAGATCACTTGTTCGATTTCTCTCAACAAACCCCGCTCCAGAAAACCGAACTGACTGATCAATCTTGTTGTATCTACAACTGACCCTCAAGCGTCCTCTTATACTTTTTCTGTTGAGTCTTCAACGACCGAGATTAAATCTCTAAGCAACGGCTAAGATTAGATTTGACTTAATCAATGTCATTTAGAACATTCTCACCCAGTTTTATATTAATACCCATTAATATTTTAATTTTCCTAAGTTTAGACTTAGGAACCCCATTAAAAACATTAATTATTTAATATCTCTCTAACTGGGTGGAATTTCCCCAAACCATTTCCGGGTCTTGGAGATCTTATGTGCTTTAGTCTCTCCACCAATTTTCATGGCTAGAGCACATCTGATGCTACCCCAAATCAACATTTACTAGTGTAATAACTTATTATAGAGCTAAAATATTACTGAATACATCATCATAAAGTAAGCTAGATGCTTAAATTTACTTCTGCTGGTCATTGGAAAGTTTTGTACTTCATGTGTTGGACAAATTTTATGATTTAGAGTGATTTTTCTACTGCTGTCATAACACTAAAAAGTGCTGAATTTTTTTGAAGTATTACTATTGATTTGGCTGTTGAGATCTAACACTTGTGTGGTTTACTCTAAGTTTGTAAAATTTTCGGAATTTGGCACCTAAAACACCCCTACTCTAGATCTGATCTTGTGATAATTGGAATCTAATTGTCACCTTTTGTATTTGGTAATCACTCTAAGTCTTGGCATCTATGTTTTCATCTGGCTATCTTGAATGGTGATTGGTTTATCTTGAAGTGGTATCAAACATTGTTGAAAAATTGGCATTTTACATCTTGTGAGAATTTGTTGAAGTTTTGCACTCGTGTCTCTAAAGCAATTTATCTTGTTCAAGATTGTCGACTCGTCATTGTTAAGTACTCTCACTATAAGCTAATTCACACTAAGCTCTTCAGTAACATAAACAATTTTAACTCAAAATAATCTCACTCATAATCTCTTGCATAAGCGTCCTAGATCTAGCTTGCATTAAAACTTACCTCTTAGCGTAAGCTAGGTTGATAGAGATCTAGGGCAACCCTTCTCACCTAGCTTGAGGGGCTTGGCAACTCTTCGGTGGTTAACACAACCTTGTAGTCGTCAGAGCCACAGTCTTTGCAGCACCGGAGGCATCGGGTGATAGGGGCATAACGAAAGGTATCGTTAATCAGGCCCTAGCCTGCTTCCTGTTGGCCTCCTTCCCACAACCTACCTTGGAGCCCAACTTTAAAATAGTTAAAGGCAGGTCATGCTTAGGCTAGGCATATAATTAAAATCAACCAAGATCACTGCACCTCACATAGGTCCTAGGGCTTGCATATCATACAGGTTAGTTAATCATTCAAGCAGCAAGTGTCCATCCAATCACTTGTTCTCAATTGATCATAAACAAGAATTGTGACTCCATTAAGGCATTGGTCTCATACTTAAAATCAAATCTAATTATTAATCTTGCTAAATTTAACTAAGTAACTAGACCACTCATCCGTGTCTCCCAAACAAGTTGGTTCCCAACTTGTTTTCCTTCATCTCATCTCATAGGGACTACCCCCCATAGCCTGCTATTGGGAGACAACTAGAACAAAGTGGGCAGGGATTAGAGTGACAACCCCTGCCCTGAGTGGTTGTTGTGGTGCCTGTACAATCCGGGCGACAACATTTTTGGCGTTGTTACCGGGGATAGATTTTTTCGTTCCCGGGGTTTATGACAATCTTCATAATCTTCTAATCCATTTTCATCTCCTTGATCTGTCAAGGACCACATTTTCCGGTGCTTTGATATCTCACTAATATTCTTATCACTTTGTTCACTTCTCTGTTTACACCTTAGCATTTGGACATTTGGGTTAGTTTCCTGTGTGGGTGGTGACTCCATTGATTCATCCATTCACAAAAACTTTCATTAGAAAGAATTTTGGCAGCTTGGTTAACCTCTCAGAGCTTGGTTGAACAAATTACATTCTAGAAAGCTTTCATTTTTCTTAGATAGGAAGCCCTCCTTGATATCCATCTGCTTCTTCCTAACTAACTTGTCGGTTCCGCCTTTTGGATTTTAGAGTTAGATTCATGTTCAAGTGGCGACTCCACTTCTTTCCTTTCTTACAAGAGTTCTTGCTAGAAGCTCGCTTCTTGTGGATCTCTTGCTTTTCTTGAACATGGATTTTTCTCTGACATCCATTAGCTTCTTTTCCCTTAAGCAGGTCATCATGGATGAGTTGTTCGCCCCTCTGCATTTTACTAAAATTCCTTATTACATACTGGAAATGGCTATTAATAAATTACCTTCTTTCATGGGTAATGATGCAATCACTGCTACAAAGCACATCCAAAGGTTCAAAGTTTGTCTAGAAATGTGTGCTCATGCGACTGCATATAATCATGAAGATGTCAAGATGCAGTGCTTTGTCCTTTCCTTGGAAGGTGATGCTAGGAATTGGTTTTGTGATTTTCCAAACAATTCTTTTAACTCCTTACAGGTCATCATCGATGCTTTTAAAAACAAATATGAAAATTAAGGGGGGTTTCCTTGTACCTCTAATACTATGAAGAGGGTTGAGAGTAATCCTGCAAAAGACCCAAATATCATAGAAAGGTGTCAAGAGAATGTGCTGCGTCAATCTTTGCCATATTGCAAATCTTGTGACCGCTCTCATGATGAATCCACTTCTGCCGTCGCAAGAAGAATCCTTGATAGTGGAAAGGCAGGAACAAACGATCAAATTAATATTGATGATGAAAACGAGAATGATAAACATCTCATCAATGAATTAATTCAAATGATAGAAATCATGAGACTTAATCAAGAGAAATTGATCGTTGATCACTCTAGCAAAATGAGATCCATGCACATTAGGTGGATGGCTATTGAAGAAAGACATGTTGAAGAGCTAAGCTCCATAAAGGAAAATCATAAGAAAGAAATGAGCTCTATTCAAGACAGAGAAGCCAGTCTTTAGAACAGATTATTAGCCATGGAAAAGCAACATGCTGAGGACCTGATAACC
Organism: Pinus taeda; assembly: GCA_000404065.3. Taxonomy (NCBI): domain Eukaryota; kingdom Viridiplantae; phylum Streptophyta; class Pinopsida; order Pinales; family Pinaceae; genus Pinus; species Pinus taeda. The sequence goes on from APFE030745658.1 coordinate 77,053, forward strand.
ATGGAAATTAATCATTCATTCTAATCAGATAGCCACCATAGAGGAAAAATGTGCTCAAGAGATGAAAGCTATGATGTCCAATATGTAGAATTGTTTGATTACCATAAAAACTGATAATGACATAACAATAAAAGATATGGAACCTGGTTAGATATATCTTCAGAATAAGTTGTTAACCATGGAGGAAATCCATGCCAAGGAAATCAATGATATAAAGGTTGAACACTTAAATAAGATGGATGCCATCAGAATTGAAAAGACCATTCTTCAGAATAAGCTGCAAATGATGGAAAAGGCACAGTTTCCGAGACTTCATCTTAGACTGAAAGACCCAAGGGGGAAGCACAAAGGAATTTTCACGACTCACAGGTCCCCTATTCCACCAGAGCAATTCTCATCTCATTGCAAGGTCACCGTAGTTGGAAAAGAGCTTTATCAAGCTTATGTGTCTCCTTTGATAGAGTATATTTAGAATAAGATGGGGCATACTTCAGATTCTTCGGATCTTTTGTCCGAACATCTTCAAGATCAACTCCGGAAATCTGCAATGATGTCATTGTTGACATCACAACCCACTTAGACGAAAAGAAAAAAGAAACAGTTTGATGCATCTAATCGCCGAGAGCAACTCGATATTCGAATAAGACAGAGTCCTATGATATGTAGGATCAGGGAGGGCACATCCGAAAAACAACCCACAAAGTTACAAACTTGCCAGAAAGTTGATAGATGCTCAGTATGCACTATGTTGAAGACATCTGATGCCATAGGGCATCTTTGTATTATTATCTCTAACCCTATTCCCTTTTTATTTCATGTCGTTAGATAATTTTATTTCGCGCATTTATATTATGTTTTTTATATTTCAGTTTGTTAGAGTAGATTTTTCTATTCCAGTGATTTTCTATATATGCATGATGATTTTGATTTTGAATGTATATTTATTTGATGGACATCTGTTTTCTTGGATGCAGGATTCTGGGGTGCTCACGTTACTTTAGAAAAGCAACTTGTCCCCATATGGAGCCAAATGTTGCAGACATTTTGTCAACGTTCCAAAAAAGTGGAAGTGCCAAATTTTTTCAACAAGATCGAGTCATTTATCGACAGTTTGCATGTCATTGTAAACCCATTCTGCAAGTTATGTAATGTAAATGATCCTAGTAAGACCTTGAGTATATGTAACAACCTAGGTAAGCCTATAATTTTGATGACGAACTCCATCCTAAGAGGTTTTTTAACCTTGCTGATTACCTGTGTTTCTAGACATGGCTAATCAGAAGAGTTTTTTCCCTCCAGCTTAAACCCCAAAGCTAGGGTGAAATTTATTGTTGAAATCTTGGGTGAGTTCTAGTGTTTTTAGTCGAGTCTAATGTAAAAGTGATTTGGGAATAATTTATGCTAGTAAGCTTAATTATTTTAGTACAAATCACTTGGTCTACTAGATCATATTGTGTCACAGATGGGTTATGTGTCTTGAGTGTCTAAGCCAAATGTGTATTCCCCCTTTGAGGGTTGTAAATGTAAAATCTTATGTATTAGGGAGTGGAAAAATAATTAAATCCCCTCGTGTAAATTACTTAATTTTTCTGGAAAAATAAAAATTAAATCCTAAGTCAGAAAATTAATTAATCAGAGTCAAATTAAGTTGTTTTAGGAAAAATAACTCTCCAAGTGGAAAAATTCATGGGTCCTAAAGGAATCAAATTTTAAAGGTCCTCCACCAAGGGAATATTGTATATTTCAAGAAAATTTAGACCCTTGGACCTTGGTGGTTAAGTCAAAAATCAAGTTTTTGAGGAAATTAGCTCAAAACAATTAATTTTGAGCTAATAAAAATGGAATTAAATGATAAATCGAAAATTCCTCAAAATTAAAAAATCAAGGGCCAAGATTAAAAGATCTTGAAGTGTTTATCAATGTCCGAGATTATTTTGACAAGGATCAAAGAAACTAGCCGTTATTTTTCCAATTAGAGGATAAATCTATAAATTAGTGTCATTTGAGTCTCTAGCATCTTGATCTATGGCAAGAAAATTGTTGTTAAAACAACTTTGTAACTATTGTTCTGCTGGGAACTATTTTTTCAATCATAATAAATACTTTGAGGTGCAATTCAAAGTGTTCTTGCTTATTGATTTGTGGTATGTGCTGACTACGAGCATCTCTATGTTGTGTTGAATATTGGTAAGATTTGTTTTTTCATTAGATGGAGATAAAACCATACTATTGATAATTTTGGGCTAATCTTAAGTGGTTTGATTCCCCATGTGATCTAACAAACTATTTTTGAGATAAATTCATAGTGCTTGCAGGTACTTCAGTCCTTGGCCTTCAAGTTCACAAACTTGGGCAAGAATCATTGTTGCTTAGATTTCAAACATTTATATGGTGGATTAAATCTTCACTAAGGCTATAATATACATTGGGGTTTGTAAAGTATTTTTAGCCATTCTTCAAAGGAAAAAACTATATAAAAATATTTTTCTGAAAATTTAAAATTTTTCAAAACCCTTGTATATTTGTAAATCTTGTAAATAATTTTGTAGATCTAACTTGTAAATAATTTTTTCTAACTTGGGTTTCAGGGATTTTTAGTATTTTATATATATTTGGGGTTTGGGTGTTTTATTTTCATTTTTGCAGGGTGGATCTAGGGATTAAGTGGAAGAAGAGCTAGATCTAGGCCCTTGAGGGTAAGATCTAGTCTTTAGACAATTTTGTAGGGCTATTCACTGAAGATTTTACGGCAAAATTCAGATCTGAAGAAGGAATTTTTTTTTTTTGAGACAAGGGTTTCAGTTTTTTGACCTCCCCGGGACCAGATCCAACCCCTCCAAGCCCAACGTTAGCTTTCTCTTGGCCTGTGTCACCCCTAGATCCCCCAACGTCATATTTTTAGGCCCTTTTAGGGCAGGATGTAGCCTTTAGGGGCCTCAACCTTCTCTCTTTGGCCTTGCGTCAAGGGTATGAGGCCTTTTTAGGCTAGTTGTGGGCCCAAGAGGCCTCGGTTTTCCTCCTTCACCCTAGATGACAACCTTCTAGGCTTGTTGTGGGCTTTTTGGCCCTTAAACCCTAAATTTTTAGCCCGTTTTGGCCAACGTCTAGCCTTAAAGCCTTTTCCTCCTCCGGCGTTAGCCCTTTTGAGCCTCTTGTCATTTTAGCCCCCGATCTGCTATCCTAGCCTCTTTATCCCCCAACGCTGACCTTCCTTGGTCATTTTCTGCTCTAATCTGCCTTAAACCCTGATTTGATTTTTTAAGACTCGTTCCTTGGTGGTTTCGCAGGTTTAAGGTCTCCAAACCTCTAATTTTCAAGTGACATCTTCATCCAAAATTTCTGGGCCATTTGGGCAAGTGCTTCTACAAGGCTTGAGGCCTAGGGTTTGACCTCTAAACCCTAGTTTTATCTCTGTTTTATTACAACAGTTAGATCAGAAATAAATAAACCTTAAAATCACATGCTACATGGTCAAAATTGTTTAAAATTGCAAAATATTGATTTCCCTAAATTATGGTTACTTGGGCACCCTAGATCTAGCCTAGATCTAATTTTTATGCTTGCTGGAATTTACTGCATAACTGGAAATTTCTGAAGCATACACCTAAATTGGATTAAAAAACTAAAAATTTTCAGTTTCAATAAATTCTTACTATTTTTGGGCATTTGGGCACTGATTATAGTTTCATTAGCTTGTTGATTTGTCAATTATTCACTGCTGTAGTAAATAGATCAGATCTGAAATTTTCTGAATCACACTGTCGAAAAACCTTAAAAATTGATTTTTTAAAGTTGGGTGAATTTTACTATTTTTGGGTATATTGGGCATTGGTTCTGACATCACTAGCTTGCTGATCTGTGGGTCAATTTACTGCAGTAATAACTTATTACAGATCTGATATATCACTGAATACATCATCATAAAGTAAGCTAGACACACAAATTTACTTCTGCTGGCATTGGAAAGTTTTGTACTTCATGTGTTGGACAAATTTTTAATTTAGAATGATTTTTCTACTCCTATAATAACACTAACAAGCGCTAAAGTTTTCTGAAGTATTACTGTTGATTTGACTGTTGAGATTTAACACTTGTGTGGTTTACTCTAAGTTTGTAAAATTTTTGGAATTTGGCACCTAAAGCACTCCTACTCGAGATTTGATCTTGTGATAATTGGAATCTAATTGACACCTTTGTATTTGGTAATGACTCTAAGTGTTGGCATCTAAGTTTTAATTTGGCTATCTTGAATGGTGATTGGTTTATCTTGAAGTGGTATCGAACATTGTTGAAAAATTGACATTTTACATCTTGTGAGAATTTGTTGAAGTTTTGCACTTGTGTCTCTAAAGCAATTTATCTTGTTCAAGATTGTCGTCTCATCATTGTTAATTACTCTCGCTATAAGCTAATTAACACTAAGTACTTAAGTAACATAAACAATTTTAACTCAAGATAATCTCACTCATTATCTCTTGCATAAGAATCCTAGATCTAGCTTGCATTAAAACTTACCTCCTAGCATAAGCTAGGTTTATAGAAATTGAGGGCAACCCTTCTCACCTAGCTTGAGGGGCTTGGCAACTCTTTGGTGGTTAACACGGTGACCTTGTAGTTGTCAGAGCCACAGTCTCTGCAACGCTGGAGGCATTGGGTGATAAGAGCACAACAAAAAGTATCATTAATCAAGCCTTATCCTGCTTCCTGTTGGCCTCCTTCCTACAACCTACCTTGGAGCCCAATTTCAAAATAGTTAAGGGAAGGTCATACTTAGATTAGGCATATAATTAAAATCAACCAAGATCACTGCACCTAACATAGGTCCTAGGACTTTAATAACATATAGGTTAGTTAATCATTCGAGCAATAGGTGTCCATTCGATCACTTGGTCTTAATTTATCATAAGCAAGAATTGTGACTCCATTAAGGCATTGGTCACATACTCAAAATCTAATCTAACCGTTCATCTTGCTAAATTTAACCAAGTAACTAGACCACTCATCCGTGTCTCCCAAACAAGTTGGTTCCCAACTTGTTTTCCTTTATCTCATCTCATAGGGACTACCCTTAGAATGGAGTGGGCGGGGATCAGAGTGACAACCCTCGCCCTTAGCGGTTGTCGCGGTGCCTGTACAATCCCTCGTACTCATTTGTGGAGGTCAAATAGCCCTCTTTAGGCAGACTTGTCTTTGGTAGGGTCAACTTGTGCTAGGACACTTATTTTGACTTTCTTGACTCAATAAATTCTCTTACATGTTACATCTTTCCCAGATGGGTCTTATATACATGGCATTAACTTTATCGACTCATGACAATAAATCTTATGACATGACAAACCCTAGAAGCATGAAGAACATGCTTTACCTAGAAGACCAATTAAAAGAAGGATGAAACCCATGCTTTAAAATAATAATTTTTCTTTCTTCTATTGCTTGTTACATAAGATGTATTGACACGAGTACAATGACAATTATGAAGGCTGAAACTAGTTACATTTTCCAACACTCCCTCTTAACTAGGGAAGTATTCATAATTGTACAACCGGTTATTCTCAAATTGAAGAGTTCTCATAAGAAGAGTCAGATTGGTAAGCCATCTTTAAGCATCAACGTTATGACCAACATTGTCAACATAGTAAGGCATTAACTTGACAAACTCTTCTTATATTAGAGCATAATGCTGGGAGGCTTTATGTGAGATACCACACTATCTCTTCAAGGTACATACCCCATCCGGATGTTCACTAGGTATGTCCTTTTAGGACTATTTCTATCTTGGCTTCCCAATCCTCAAAGAATATTGGTCCTCTTTGACCACTCTTATCTTGGATACCTATCCAATCCTCAGAGAGTGTCGGTCACCAAGGATACTTCCTATCTTGGATTCTCTATCGTCAAGGAGATCACATATGCTTCTCCAACCCTTCCTTCTCCCTACCATGGCCTTTGCTTAGACGTACCACTGTTAGTCCTATCCTAGTGCATGACACATGATAGAAGATAATACAATGTCCATCATCACTCCCTCTCAACCAAGGAGGATGTCCTCATTCCCACTTGATCATGGAATAGATCCTTGCTCCTATTTAAGGAGACTTCTTACTCCCTCTAAAACATAGAGGAGATTTTTTCACTTCCTTTCAATTGGGAAGTCATAACCTCAAGCTCTCTAGCTTGTCTTCATAAGCATATCAGGGTTCAGCTACCAGTTTTTCATGGAGATAGTTGCATGGCTCCTTCTTTCCATTGTATTTGATCATATTGAGATTCTTTCTTCCTGGATGTTGTGGAGCCATCTACTTCCTTTATTCTTGTGACATGGTTCAGGCCATCAACCTTTCATATCACTTTCCTTTAGTCACCATCAATGAAGGCATTGTAATGAGCCTTCCAAAATAGAGTTAACCAAAGCTCCCTCTAAACATGAAAGTAATATTCATGAACATCAGGTTATCTTCGTATACTACTACCTTTCAATCCCAAGATGATAATGCAAACATCTTGACTTCAGGAACCTTTAAGGATTATCAAAATCGTTTTCTCAATCCATATGTTCTTTGAATCGAGTTCAACACCAACAGTTGAACTTGCCTCAATTGCCATTATGCATTTCTGCAATATCCTTTCAAGTAGCAAAACAATATGTCAACCATATAACCAATATCAAAATATTAATATCAGACTTATCTTATCATGATGGCCCTCTCATCAAAGTATTAACTTACATGAGTCCTTCGAGATTAGCATCCTTTTGCATGACCCATCTCCATATTGTACAAGAATCATTCTCCATGCATTCATCTTAATCTGGATGCCCATAAATCAAACTTGATTACCAAGCTATAATATCTTTTTTGGAGTTGTCATTGTTAACTGCCATTCTTTCTTCTAGAGATTATACTTGATGTTGATCAATATTGTTATATTCATGCCATGCAATCTTGTGTGAGAGTCTCGATCTCTTGTCATTCCAAAGCATGTCAAATTTCTTCTTTCAAGCATCATGTAACTGTTACCACTCGAACTAGTAGGGGGCCTATAGGGGATTCCTAAAGAGGACAACTTCTAGGCCAAGGGAAACAATGGAAACTTAGCCCACTGTCACCTCAGCTAAGACTCCCTACTCTTTACGGACTTCCACCAATGGGAGGAGACTCGGTATATGGAATTCACTTGTGAAGGATGAATCAACAAATGGAAGCCAAGTGACCTTGATGATCCTTTTCCTAGAAGGGGTTAAAAAATAGAGCTTACTTGCTCTTTATGCAAGGTACACAAATTTCTAGGATAAGGAGGGGAGGATTTGAGGGTTAGGTTAGAGGAATATGCCTTGTAAGGGAGTTTCCCAATCCTAAAATCCTTATTGAACTTGACTTCTCGAATGGTTCTTGAAGAATTGACTTTTCAAAGGTATGGGACCACACGGGACCAAGTGGACCCAACCCAAGTTAAGGAGAGAGAATCTAGCAACCAATGATGTTCTTAACCCAGACAAGGAAGGGGAAAGGATCAAAGCAAGAATTTCCAATTAAAAGTGTCAAATTGATCCTATGAGGTGCTAGCCTATGGAATACTAGGGCAAAGTTTGATCTTAGAGCTAGGGCTTGGGTTATCTCACAACTCCACTATTGGAATGGCTTCAAATTTGGAGGAGGCCTTGAGGACACACGAATGTAGTAGAGGCTAGGATATCAAACTTTTTCTATGGCTATTTCATCGGGAAAATGATGCCCTAGGTGACCCAACTTGGCTAGACCTAGAAGAGAAAGGGAAGAGATGGATAAAATGTTCTTTGAGTGATCACCTATTGGTAGACCAATGCTTAATCCCTTGGGGAGAATGGAGTCTAGGAGAATGATGAGAAAGGATTTTGTATTTCGGTCAAGGAGGCCTTAAGGACTACTTTGCTTGGCCTTTAGGGCAAGAAGAAGTGACCTCAAAGCTTTTATACTTCGCTTTGCAAAAAGAAGTGGCTTATCAAGATAAATTCACTAGTAGAATTATTCCTAGGAGATTTCATTCACATACATGGCCCATACATTGAGAGATGCTATATACAAACAATAATTCCACAATTTCGCAATCATGCAATGCAACAATTAGCCCTAGTGTAGCGAAAATCCCATTCGATGCATATGACAAAAAATAAAACAAGAATAACATTAAATGTGTGTACTTACATGTAATAGAACATATTCAACCATCAACAATTTGACAATAAAGAAACTCCAAGATAAAATACTCTAATCCAAACATCAAAATTCATCCATGCTCCAATTCATCTTCCCAGAAAAAGTGCGAAATTCTCTAAAGAGAAGAATGACCTGATCTAAAGTGATGATGAGAAAATAAACTCATCTCCCTTGTATTTATACACTAATGAGGAGTTCGAATTAGTCTCTTAGGCCTACATAGGCCCCAAAATAAAATAGTGTGCTAATATCCTAACTTTTGGTGACAAGCCCACCAAACAAGCTCACAAATGAAATAATAAGTCTCTTAAGAGGTCAAATGATAAACAATACATGTCGTAGGGGCCTTCAAGAGGCCTGATGAGGTCCATAGGTGCCATAATGAAGAATAGGACCCTCAAAAGTGATGGACAAGGGGTTGGCCCCTTGTTCTCCAAACAATAAATCTGTGGTGCTCCTAGTGGGTGTGGACCCTTCTGGAGGGTTAGGACCCCGTATAGGGAGACCAAACCCAAGATGGAGACCATCGACAATCTTGCATAAGATCCAATGCATCCCCTAGAATTCCAGTACAACAAGTCATCACAGAAATCAAGTAAAAGAGCTTACAAACCATCAACCACAGGCGCGGACTTCATAATGACTTACCCTTCCACAAGGGGCTTTGGGATGTGCTAATGTCTCCAAACTCCAAATGGGGTTAACCCCGTACCCTATTAGGTGGTTTCTACTTCTAAAGGGGATAATGTGTCCAAGGTACATCTTTTAAAAGGTGGTGGTATGTGATAAAGAGGTGAATGGAGTAGGGATGAGAAGGGGCAGCCCTAGGCCGCATGTTAGGGTACAAGGGTAGCTAATAAAAAGGAAGCCCACACTTGGGTAAATAATGTATAGGAGGGAGTAATCGTGGTACATAAGGTGCCTCGACCTAGATGTTTCCACCCTTCTTTATATGCCTTTTGCCTTTTATGATTTTTCTTCAATTAACTGCTCGGGGCTCAAGGGGTAAGAGCATGATGTGTGAGATATAGAAGTGGATACCCCCCTTTAAGGTAAGGCGGTTCATTGCTCACTAGGGATTGGACAATCATGGGTTCCTATATGATGAAGGAGGCTTATAGAACCTGTAGGAACCAGGGTGATGGCCATGATGATGGGGTAGAGCTCATGTATTGACTTTTGCTCACGTGCTAAATGTGTTTGTTCTGACCATCTTTTGCATTTGGTGATACATTTTCCTACTGAATGTGGCCAATTTTGCCTTTGTTTTTCTTTTTAGCTGCATCAACCTCCGGGGCATCATTCCAAGCCTGACCCAAGGTGTGGGCAAGAGAAAGGGGAGAGCTAGCCCTATGCAGACCTAGGTGGGAGAAATGATGAATAGGGTAATAATGAGTGGAAAGGGTGTAATATATGTGAATGAGGGAGCGGGGCCACGCAATCCAAATTAGGGTTTCCCGTGAAATACCATCCCTAAAGCCAAATAGTCAGTAAAAGAGATCCCACGAGACTAGAATCCAAGGTTAACATCCAAAAAAGGGTCTAGAGGACAAGAGCATAGACCTAACTCATTATTTCCGCCAAATCCTTGTTGATTTTTATAGCTTGGGAGGTACTCCAGGCCCTAGGATTCAGGGTTTGGAGGGTGGAGCACCACAAGGGGTCACTTGTGGGCTTGGAACCCAAGCTTGGGGATTTTCACCCATCGTGATTTGGGCCAAAACCATGAGCACATTTTGACATGTGATGGATGAGGATGATAGCTCTCGTCGAGACGAATCCGATGCAATGAAGATCATCCGATTTTGAGTTGTATAAATGGAGTTATGAATTTTTGATGTTAATGTATGTGGTTGTGGATTCATTTGGGAGAAAAGAGCAGGTCGGCTTGTGTCCAAATTAGATTTGTTGACACCACATGTAGCCCTCATGTTTGTGTATAAATAATAAATATGAGGTGAGTGAGGATCATTTTAACACATCCAAAGGTGCAACAAAGGCAACGAAGAAGGATTGAATTAGCTCGTTCAAGGAGAGAGAGACCTCTGTTTTTGGGCCGCAAGAAAAAGGGTATCTCAATGAGGGGAAGAGGTTGCATATGAGCCTTCTTGTGACTGTTGAGGGACCGTTTTACACTTGCAAGAAGGCCGAGTATGAGGAGGAGTGACACAGGTCTATGTTGAAGACGTTTGTGGGTGGAGAATCCTTGGAAGAGCCAACCGCAACCTTGAGAAGGCTACTGTGGGTAGGCCGCAACCCTTACCAGCCTGTAACAAAGGTGCGTAGGGGAGGTTGAGGGTTGGTCAATGCCCAAAACAACAACAAAGGAGGTGTGGTGTCCTCCAAGGGAAGGCTGCAACAAATGAAGGGAAGTTGCAACTATTTAAGGGTTGTTTGGGTGGTGGGTGTTATAAGGGTTGTTGCAGCGTGCAAGTGCCCTAACCAGGAACAGTGAATGAAAACAATGACATAAGAGACTTGGAGTGAAGTTTTCCTTGTGTTGGATCCATGTTTCAGATTAGTTTTGGATTGGTTATATAGCAACCCGTGGGAGCCATGTGTTGGGGTTGTCTTGGGTATTAAGAAACCCCAACTAGGAGCAGATCTCACAATGGAGTAATAGGTGTCCTAGGAGGGCACTGTTGGTGAAGTCTGTTAGAAGCCCTGTGGAAGGGTTTCCTAAGTGTTGGATGCCCTAACTAGGAGCAGATGCTACAACATACTTGGTCACTCGTGGACTGTTGGAGGGTAGCGTGAGAGTGGACCAAGTGTGGATAGTGGTTGGGCATTTATGGTCTGTTGGAGGACAACATGATAGTGCCCAAGTTGGAGCCCGGTATGCAACACTTTGATGGACAAATGTAGTTGCTAGAGTGGTAGTTTTTGAGCTCAAGGGTTGACGAACCAGAGGAACAGTTGAGCATACCTAGACTTGTGTTTGGAGAATGACTTCTACAACAGATGATGGGCAGTCCTCTTAGCCTATATTCATTTTGGGAGATGAACATCTTGCAGTGATAGGTGGCAACCCTCCGTGCCCTATGTTGTTCTTCATTGGAGCAACACAGGAAGACCATAGTGGGCTGAAGTCCCTGAGTAGCTGAGGAGCAACAATGGGCAGTTGAAAGTTGTTCACAAGTGGAGTTGTGAACAACTTGATAGGAGTCTTGATGTGTTGCGCCCTTGATGGACTAAGGCGCAACTAGTGAGCAGATTGATAGTTGAGGTTTAGTGGCCAGATGGACTTGGAGCATTGATAGAGGCAGGAGCTGCAAATTGGGAGTCGAAGGACCGGGCAGGTGTAGGGTACGACCGAGAGGAGCTGAGAGAGCATGCGACAGCTAGATGGTCAAAATATCTTGTTGAGGGTAGATTGGTTGTCGATGCACTGACACCAAGCCCCAGTTTTGTATCTTGTATCAATGGATGTATGAGGGCCATTATCCCTGGTACGGGAGCCCTAGACTATTGTATTATATGTTGATTAATATAACGAAGTTGGGTTGAAAATTGTAAAAAGTTGTCCATATTTTGTGCATTAGTAGATTTACTGGTGTTTATATTCCGTTGTGCAAAGTAGTATAGTTGAGATTCTTGGTTTGGTAGCGTTAAAGATTTGAAGATTCTATCTAACCCAAGATCGTGGAAATTCAACAATTCCCCCATCAATCCATGTCCAGAAGTGTCCATGATAAGCAAACTACAATACTCAATTACCAAATGACAAGGCATACCTTTAGGTTCAGGAGGCCTACCTTCAAACGTATGATAATGGCAGATGGGTGAGGGACCACATGGCCGACTCAGGTGGCGGAGAAGTGGCACAATGAGCTAGTTGGTGGCTGTAAAGGGTTGCTGGCTGAGGACCATCTTAGAGAAATTTTTTCTCCTAAGGATATTACCCACAAAATGGTGGGTAACAGTAACCATATGGAAGACTTACCAACCAACTCTTTCTTGTAAGATTCTTATAGATATGAACCCTACTCCAGAGAAGAGTTACTTATGCTTACCTTTTGCTTCCATACAACCATCTAGCCATCCTTTTTGAACAAGCTTGCTTCTTATACCTGTGGAAGATAGGTTTCTTATTCTAGGAGTAGAAAGACTTTCATTATGCCCTTCACACTGCAACTCGACCATTTGCATTCCTTCATCCTTCAAGAGTATTTTTTCAATCATAATGCTTCTTCCAAGAACCTCCCTAAATGATGGTTCTTATTAGATTTTGATGATCCCTATTTGCAAAATGACTACCTCTAACAATATGTTAGAAAATGCTTGGATGAACTATAATATGCAATATGGTCCAATCTTCTCATTCTTTGACTGCTAGATGACTTTTCAAAGCAACTTGATTATGTAGACTCTAATTCCTCTACTATCATATATGCTTCTATTTATGATTCCATGCTTTTACAAAAACCAAGACTCTTTTAGAGTATCTAACAATGCATGTTACTCTACTTTCTACTTAATAAAAGAAAGACAAGTTGCATAAAGAACTTGGTAGGGATGAAGCTTCCTTCAATAGTAAATATCCTTGGGATCTTCTCCTTTCGACTTCTTCTTAGGATCTCCCTTTTCTTCAGCCATGTGAGCTTCACTTCTTTCTTTTCTTTTGTTGTTCACCTTGTTTGGAAAATCCCTCTTAAAGTGTCCATACTCATTGCATCCAAAGCATTGAATCTTGGATATATCCGACTTTCTTTTGGACTTTCCAAACTTCCCTTTCTTCATCTTCTTGGACCTTGCAATAAAGGCTTGAGACCTTTCATTTGATTCGGTGTCATCATTTGCCTTGATCCTAGATTCTTCTAAGATATTGAGCCCATAACTCATCAAAAAGTTGTAGTATCCTTCTTAGAGTAAATACTAGTTGCAAAATTGCTCCAATAAGATGGTAGAGCATTTAATACACACATAATCATCTCTCAATTGAAAATGACTTTTCCAAGCCTTTGTAACTAGTCTCTCAATTGTAATATCTTCATAAGGTATGTGTACGTCTCTTATTTCGTAGACATAGTCCTCAAAGGTCTACAACAAGAGTTCCCAAGATCACCTACTTTCTACACTATAGCAACCTCAAGGTGACTTTCAATTTTGTCCAAAGTTAGATCCTTCAACCTGCACCCTTCTCCTCTTTAAGAACATTCAACTAGACCTCTAAAATATTCAAATCCGAGCACTCTTCTGAGCTTTTTCGGCCCTAACTAGGGCATCCTGCAACATTTATAGTTTGCGTCCAAATTCTCGCACAGTCCTTGTGTTGTTGAACTTTTGCCACAGAAAGATGCAACCTAGTCTAGGCAACTTCCTAGACTATTCAATCTTCTTCAAAATGGTGCTTCCACCTATCTGTAATCACAACGGAACTTCGGTAGAGATAAATCCTCTCAAAATGTGCCCAAAACTCGACCAATCATGCTTCTTAAATTTGTGCCAAACCAAACCACAAACAAAGACCAAAAATCGTCCCTTTCTGCTCCTTTTCAACTCAACTCTCTGAGAGTGCCTTTAATTATCTTGATGCTTTTAAGGCTTTTCAGGAGATTTCAAAGATGCCCTAGAATGATGACTTCTAGGATCCCTTCAACAATAGTGTCTTCCAACGACTTCAATGAGATGATGATCCTAGGATTGCTTGATGCTTCCTTCTCTTCAAGATAATGCACTAGAGAATCTTCAACAAGAGCTTATCTTCATTCCTTCAATGAGAGTTTGATCCTTATTGAGATGATGAAATCCTTGATGTAGTAACCTTCCTTCTGGCTCAATAGGTCTTCTTCTTCTTTCTTTGCGTCCTTTTTGTAAATGATTCCCCTTGACAAGTAGTCTATTCTTATGTCAACAAGATGATCTTCCAACTGCCTTCTTTTTGTTCACCTTAGCTCCAATACCATGTTGGAGAATGTAGTAGGGAAGCTATTAATTCAATTTCTCCCTAACCTTAATAATTGCTTGTGAACTTTAGATATCTTCTTTATGTTTCTTTTTTAGATATTTTCATCAAACAATTATCAAGAGTAAAACAATAACAATGGACACAAGATATAGGCTCCAAGCTAGGGTAAAACTCCTCCAATGGGAAAACCCAGAAAAAATCTCTTTTCTTATAGAATCTACTTCAAATGAGAAAACCAAGATCCAAACCTCAAGGCCAAGACCTCCTCCAAGCACCAAGTCAACCCTCCAACAAAGTTCCTTTGACTAGTCAAAGTCAAACCAAGTCAACAAGAGTCAAACCCTTCCAGATTTGCTGCAATCTTAGAATTTCGGCCTCTAGAAACTAAATTTCGGACTTGCAGTAGGTCTGCAACTTCGGCTCCTGCAATAGACCAGTAACTTCGCATGTGTGAGAGAAATTAGGGCAAATACTAGATTAGAGACTCGTTTTTCCTTTCTCCTTGCTTCAACTTCTCTCTCCTTGACTTTCTTGGCTTTCTTCATGTATTTTGCACTTCAGATCGAACTTCTTGATTGTAGATCGAATTGGTGTCCAAATGAGGTCGAGTAGCTTCAATTTATACTCATTTGTGGAGGTAGAATAGTCCTCTCTAGGCCAACTTGTCTTTGGTAGTGCCACTTGTGCTTGGAGGCTTATTTTGACTTTCTTGACTCAAAATAAATTCTTTTACATTTTACATCTTGCCTAGATGGGTCTTATAGACATGCCATTGACTTTCTTGGCTCACGACAATAAATCTTATGACATGACAAACCCTAGAAGCATGAAGAACATGCTTTACCTAGAAGACCAATCAAAAGAAGCATGAAACACATGCTTTAAAATAATAATTTTTCTTTCTTATTTTGCTTGTTACATAAGATATACATATTGACATGAGTACAATGACAATTATGAAGACCGAAGCTAGTTACATTTTCCAACACCTATAACCTTTCAACTCATCATAGGAAAATGCTAGCACATCTACATATTCATGAAGTAAATTAATTAATCTTTTCCTTTCTTCCTCACTAGTACCTTTACCAATTTTTACAATCTTAGGATCATCTGAGGTATCGATATTTACTTCAATGAATTCCCCTAGATCAATAGATCAATATTCTTTTCTTCTTTCCTCTTTGTGGCATCATGCCTATCAAAGAGTCACTCCAAGGCTACTTGACCTTTGAGAGTAGGATTTGTTATATCATCAATCTCTGTATAATTACATCCCTCCTCCTTGTAGCCAATGTTAAAATCCTTGAATTCTTCTAAATTATTCAGAAAACAAATTGATTGACTTTCATCATTAAACACCTTCCAATACTCAACATTATCAGGAATCGAAGGCCTAAAAATTACCTCCATCTTAACATTATTATTCACCAATCCATCGGAAAGTTGCAAAGTGGATGCTGCCACCGCAAGCTCATCAGCATGGATATTCTTTTCTCTAGGGACAATCTCAATATTAAGAGCATAAAAAAATTCCAGTGTCCTCGACTGCATTTTGATATTTCTTGAGCCTATCATTCTCACAATCAAACTTATTTTTGACTTGCATAATGACAAGATCAGAATCCCCCTTGATACTAAGCAACTTGACCCTCAAATCCTTTTCCAACTCAAGACCCAACATAAGGGCTTCATTCTCAACCACATTGTTGGTTGCTTCAAATTTTAATCTATAGGAAAATCTAAAAACATGACCAAGAGGAGACTTAAGCACAACTCCAACACGTTTACCAAATATGGAGGATACAACATAGAAATAGATATGCCATATCCCATTTTTTAAACCATCAGCCTTTTCATCCCTAGGAACTACAAAATTAGACAAGATAGAGTAGTTCCCAATGCTTTCATATATAATTCCATTAGTGGGCATCTTGGGGTCCTCCACATAAAATCTTCTCTCAAGCTCCCTATCAAGTCTAACAAAACCACTGCCTCGAGGTGAGGGAATAGTAGCGTAAGACAGATCCATCCGAATACTCCCTCCTAGATCAGCGACCCACTTCCTTGATAGCAACATTCCCCAAGCATCAGGTACATCAATCACAACTATTTCCATGACAATCATTATATTTGGGTAAGCAGATAAATGAACTTGTAAATTCATAATCAAACCATGAACTTCAATTCTTTTGGAATCCATGGCACAAATGTTGAGATATGGCTTAGATATTCTCAATTTAAGTTGTTCCATGACCCTCTTGGTCATGACACTAGCTAATGCACCTGAATCCAACATGCAATTATATAATCGAAAACCATTGACAAGCAAGGTACTGAAAAATGGTTGATGATCCTTATTATCTCTATGACAATCCATGCTCTGCAAAATAACCGAAACATCCTCTTCAAGCCCTTTTCCACGAGGGACATCAATAACTTTCAATAACTTAGACTTCTGAGAGGGGATCTTTAAAATATCAGTCACAGGAACCAATATCTTTGCATTATTAATCCAACCTCCCAAGTTGATATTAAGACCATGAATAGAAATCCTAGGGGCATTTTGAGTCTCACTCTGCTCTTTATTCTTTTGCTGATAAGTTAATTACTTATCCTTTGCAATCTCCAAAAATTGATCTGGAGAAGGCTTTTCTCCATGCAACTCAATGACCATATCCCTTTCGTCATTAAAATTATTTATGCTATAAGAAGATTGGAGTGTCTTCACATTTCTCCACAACCTCCATCCAATCCTCCATAGACAAAGACAAGTGATGTTCCTTACCAACAACAATAATCTGATCACTTGACCCCGCCATTCCACCTTCAATTATCCTCTTCACTATAGGGCAAGTTGCCTTATCATGGAGATCATTCCAAAGTCTACAATAAGGTGGATCTTTATCAGAGAGATTTGTAGACCATGAATAGAAATCCTAGGGGCATTTTGAGTCTCACTCTGCTCTTTATTGCTGATAAGTTAATTCCTTATCCTTTGCAATCTCCAAAATTTGATCTAGAGAAGGCTTTTCTCCATGCAACTCAATGACCATATCCCTTTCATCATTAAAATTATTTACGCTATAAGAAGATTGGAGTGTCTTCACATTGTGACTTTTCTCCACAACCTCCATCCAATCCTCCATAGACAAGTTATGTTCCTTTCCAACAACAATAATCTGATTACTTGTCCCCCACCATTCCACCTTCAATGATCCTCTTCACTATAGGGCAAGGTGCCTCATCATGGAGTTCAATACAAAGTCTACAATAAGGTGGAGCTTGATCAGAAAGATTTGTAGACTCAATTGGGTTTGGTGGCCTCTGCTCATTAGGAGGGCCTCTTTTCTGCCACTTCTCATTACTTCTATTATTCAGAAACTTATTTCCTTGGGACCTCTCCATGGAAACCAATTGATTCTGAAGGGCAGTCATTTGATTTGAATGATTAACTTCCATGGTTTTAATGAGTTGTGTCAATTCTTTAATAGGATCACTTTCAGTCTGTTTCACTTCTTTACGTTTTGACTCATTCTTATAATGACCCCTAGTAAATCCCAAAATCTCAGACTTTCTAGATGCTTTTCTACATTTCTCCAATTTCTCAGCTAAAATTTGAGCAATCTTTAAATCATTAAGCTTAGCGCGTCTTAGCTCATAAGAAGTGTGAACTGCAAATGCATCAATATAATATACCAAAAGAGACTTCTCGGGAGGCTTGTAATCTTGAGGCAAACTTTCTAACGATGTCATTAAACTTTTTATTAAACTCCTCCACAGTCTCATTCTCATTCTTATTCATATGGCTAATAGCATTAAGCAAGTGTCTTTCTTCTCTTTTATCTCCATACTTGTCATTAAAGGCACTAATAATAGATCTCAGTGAATCAAACGTGTTAGCAAGAAACTCTGTGAACCAATCCAGAGCATCCTCATCAAGAGAGAGGACGAGGAGCCTCATCTTCACCTCCTCATGGTTATGGTTGGCATTATTACACCATTTACTCACACAAAGGTTGAAATTCCTAAGGTGAGTTTTGGTTGAAAGTGCATTATTGCCTTGAAAAGAAGGAAACATTTTGATGGGTGTTTGGAATAGCATTTGGATGTTAATTTGGTAGCTTAGTGAAAAATTCCAACCATGGGACAAGATTCCTCTTTTCGAGAGGACCAATTTTGACTATTGAAGTGCTCAATTTGGACAAGGGAAAGTGCACACATGTGCACATTTGGTCAGGTCGACCCTAAAGCAAATTAGACCCCCTTGGAATGCTATAATTACAGGTGACCTCAACGTCATTTGGACATCATCTAAGATCATTCTTCTATTCTCTTTCTTTGTTTTGGCCCCCACAGGTGTGAGGTAGGTTCGTGGAGATTGGCTCACACAGGTCCGAAATTGCAGGTCCGAAGCTTACACGTGTTCTAGGGTTTTGGTTCTTAGCTGCACGCATGACACATGCAATTTTTAGTCACAACCGCAGGCATGCAGGGCTACGCGTGTGGTTGAAGTGTTTCAGCTGCATGCACGACTCTCTCTGTCTGCAGTTGGGACCTAGGGTTTGATTTTATTAGTTGACTGCAGATTTCGCTCGTTGACTGCAGGGTTTGGCAGTTGACCACAGATAGTGACAGTTGATTGCGGGTTTTTGAAGCAGGGTTTTGAGTATTAGCATTGTTAGGTTCATCCCATGGATATTCTTTAGTTGATTTTGCTGGATAGGTTTATGGTTGCTAATATGGATCATTGTACTCTCACTTGCTAAATCATTCAATGACAATCTAATAAGAGGAAGAATTTGAAAGGGTTTTCCCCATAATGGGTTTTTCTCTAGTCTCTGACCAATCCTGGTGTCTCTATGTGTGAATTCTTTTTTTCTATTGTTCCTTTTATGTTCCGCTGCATTGATGATGATGATGTTTTTCTTTCTACATAATTGCATATGCTCTTGAATAAAGTTGTACATCTGAATAATTTTAAGTTGTTATAGGGTGAATTTAATATGTAAATGTTGAAATGCAATTATCAAAGAAAAGAACAATATAGCCCTAAGAAAAATCAACGTGGTATCGGAGCTGCGCTGAAGAAAATTCATTGAGATCACTCCTAAGAAGACACCATTGATGGAAGCAAGAGAAGATGTTGGAGACCTAAAAGAATGTTAGGTTTTGAAGGTAACTCTGGGCAATTTGCGCATTAAGGTTTGATGGATATTATGAGGTTAGGCTTTGGAATAAACCCTGGTTTATGGCAAAGATTTGAGATATGCAATCTAGAAACCTTGGCATGATCAATGTGAAGATGTTCAAGCACTCAGATTTGGTGAAGCCCTAGATGGGATAGTTTCTATTAGGCCTGGTTGGTGATGGAGTTGATGAATATAGTCAATAGGTAGTCATGACCCTTGAAGGCTGGTTCAAGATGGAGATGATCACCTCTCATTGAAGATAAGTACTCTTTCAACTTATGTTAGTTCGTTATTGTTGGAAATAATACTGAGGGGGGGGTGAATTAATATTAGTCAAATTAATAACTTTTTCTTTTCATACTCTGATTTATATACGCTACTTCAATTAAGGTAACTTTCATGTACATGCAACTGTATTTAAGGCAACCAATGTATATCCAACAAACTTATGATTTACTTAATTCATTATATGTTGATCCTTAATCAGTGCATCAATACTTCATTAACCATATAAATAGTAACCATGTGCAGTAATAATAGAACAAACCATCACACATAAGAAACACACATGAACACCAAGATTTAAGGTGGAAACCCAATGCGGGACAAAAACCACCTGCTGCTGTCATTTTTAAATATAAGAAAAACCTGTTTACAATCTTGTATTGGTGCAGACTCATACCAGTACGCAGGCACCCACATGCAGAAGGCTACAACCTTCTCTCGTTCTCCAGCTTCTACTGGAAGGGAGCTACAACCCCCTAGCTCTTGTACTAGCCGATCCGTTTACTAGTACGTAGGCGCTAGCCTATAGAAGGCTCCAACCTTCACTCGTTTTCCAGCTGCTACTGGAAGGGAGCTCCAACCCCTTGGCTCTTGTACTGGTCGATATGTTTACTAGTACATAGGACAGAAGGCTATGACCTTCACTTCTTCCTCCAGGGACCACGTTTCATAAATTTTCAGACTGGATACTCCTAGAACACAACACCATAATTTGAAGGCCTCGTTTCATCAAATTTTCATACTAGACCCATTAGCAACATTGAAGCTCAAAAACAATCACCACTGCTATACAAACAATCACTGACAACCCGTCATCACTAAAGCAAATCACAATCATAAATCTGAACATTCATAACACTGTCACCAGAATATAGTCACCAGAACATAGAGCAAAACCCAGAACTCTGCAATAACAACCAGAACCAATTGCAACTTCAAATATCATATTTCATAATGCATACGCTACTTTGATGTGCCGAACTAACGTGTATATGCACTTTTACCAAAGCGAACAAGCGTACAAATTTGCGAATGCTAACTTAAAACATCACAACTATTTCAGAGTTTAGCCATACCCAGATCGGAACATTTTTAGTGTAAATCACGCGTTAGCATTTAGATCTAGACTATCCATGATCAAACCATATAATAATAATTCATTTCAGATCCCGATTCATCATTAGATCTCATCCCTTATCAACTGCTAAGGTTCATCCTTAGTTCAGATCAAGCAAAGCACCATAAACCCATAACATGCATATTTGCTTTTGATCTCACTCTTCATAAGATATTCATTACTTGCACATCTTGGCCTAATGATCTTCTCCTCCTTATATAGCTTTAGGCCCTTTGTCAATACCTTGGACCAAAACCACTTAGGACCAATACCTTGGACCAAATACCTAGGAACAAATACCTTGGACCAATATCTTGGACCCAAAATACCTTGGACCAAATACCTCGGACCAAAACCTTGTTTTTTTAACATGTACGTGCTTTTCTTCTTGTGGGAGTGTGTGTATACGTATATGCTATGATATCTGCTATGATATTTTTGGATGAGAAGGCCGTAGCTTTAAGCATGACCAAGGTTGAGTACAATGATGCTAGGATGGCTAGTTGTGCGACAGGTTGAAGAAGTTTTTTGGAGAGCTATTTGAGCAGGTTCTGGATATGATAGGGATACATTGTGATAATATTGAGTGGGATCCGATTGGTAGAGAACCCGAATATCATTGTGACTGAGATCTCTTCGTATATTGAGACAACGCTATCGTATGAGACAAGCTTGGGCTTGTGGTTGTTGCCTCCATGAGAGGGAGGATGAAAAAAACATCCTTTTTGTAATATATATATATATATATATATATTTGATATGATATTTGATTTGATTGTGACGTGATGATTAAAGGTACCAGATATGAGTACGATGATATGTTTCTAATTTACAGAGAGCATGACTGATTGAGAACACTAAGCCATCTCTTCCCCCCTGTTTGAGCTCCCAGGATGAGGAATTGAGATGGAGGGCTCCTGGGGCCGAGGGATCTCTGGACAATAGGGTCGTAGATGTTGCTACCTTATCTGCTACCCATATCGTTAGAGATGTTTCTCCCCTATTTTGGTCTTTGCAGAGTAGACCCCAGTTGGCATCATACCCACACACTGGGCTTGTTGGGATTGCCCCTCCTTGTCTAGCCAATGGGTTGAGGAGGCTTGGAGGTGTGTGTGTTGAAAATGCAACAAGAAAATGTTGAAAATAGCAACAAGAAATGCTAAAAATAGAAATGCTAAAAATAACACTGCTATAAATAGCAGTTCAGCCAATGTGGAACATAGCAACAAGGAATGAAAAAATGGAAGTGCTAAAAATAGCATTTCGGGATACCTTCCTATTTTAGTCAGTTCCTAAACTAAAATAGTGAAGTAAAATTCGAATTTGATCTTAACAGCTGTTTGTAAAATAATTAATTAATCGTCTTGAGTTAATTAGTTAAGGAAAATCAAACATGAAGTCTATGTGGGGACATGCAACAGTTTCTCCATTAATTGAAGAATTTATCCATTAGTTAAAAAGATAAGGATGAGTTGTAATTAGTTGGCTCAGTTAACTGAGTCAAGTCAAGTTAGATTAATTCAAACAGTTTGTTGAATTAATGTAAGTTCAGTTAGTTAATGCTTGCATGCATGTAACTGCTGCACTTCAGATAACTAAATATTTTCTCATAAATAACTCATGCATGTCAGTTCAAACAGAGACCTAGTTGAGATTAGATGGAGGGGAAGTGTACTATCAGTTGCTAGAATATTCTATTTTCGGAGATTCTTTATATGCAGAAGGAATTCTTTCCTTGAGGATTGCACAGTTACTTCTTCAGGTTTTGTGAGTGTGATGAGGCCAATTCACACATGTGGCTTCACTGGACCCCAAGAAAAACTGCGCAAGGAAATAGGAGGGCTTGGAGGGCTTGAGGAGGATATATACTATGTCTATTTAGTCTGTGAGATGTATTATTTGATTGCAGAGAGAGCATGATAGCTTGAGTGCTGATTCTTTTTGTAACTTGAACAAGATTTCCACTTGTATGATAATACAGAGATTGGGGTTTTACGCTGAGGCTTTCCCCAGGTTATTTCTTTTGTGTTATGTGTGATTGATTACTCATTCTCAGTTATATGCGTTCTCTTGATCTTGCTCAATTCGATTAAGCTTCCGCAAAGTGTTGTAGAAGTAGATCTTGTATTGTGTTTTAGTATATTGCATAATCTGTTGATCTATAGTGGGAATTTCTACAGAAAATCCTAATTTAATTTTGTCCTTGAATTAAATTGGGAATAAAATTGTAATTCCACATCTCATGAAAACTTGTAATAGTTAACTAAGTTAATTTGACTTAGTTGTCTCAAGTAATTCGAGTTGAGGGTCTAACTAGAGTCATGTAGAGTGTCTCCTACAATTAGGAGCACTAGATGAGTTTATTTTGAGTTCTAAATATTTGATTTAGTCTATCTGAGTTAAAGTCAGTTAAACTAGTTCCAACTGATGGAAGAATTAGTGGGAGGTCTAGTAATGGGGTGCTGCCTGCGGTAGTGGGGTGATTCCTATAGTAGTGGGGTGCTGCTTGAAGTTCAGTGGGGTGCTGCTTGAAGTGCAGTGTGGTGTTTCCTACAGTGATCAACCAGTAAATTGAAGATTCACTGATACTTAACTCATGCATGTTAGATTAGAGAAAGACCTAGTTGAGATTGGAGTTCAGGACAGTGTACTATCAGTTGTAAAATCATCTAAATTAAGCCGATGGTGCATGCAATTAGAGGAACGTCTATGAGGATTGCGCAATTCATAATTGAGGAATTTCCCAATTAAATAGGGGCTAATTCCCAAGGGAAAACACAAGGAAATAACGACTTGGGCAAGCAAGAATTTGGCTAAGTATTGGCTTGAGCTTGTTTGGGAAGCAGTGAGATAGGTAGAGATAGTGGAGAGGTTGTTCGGGCTTGAGAAAAGCATTGTGATCTTCTCATATTTTCTGATTAATGCAATATACAGATAACATGGGTTTTTACCTGTGGCTTTCCCTAGAAAATCACTATGTTATGTGTGATTGAATTCTTTCTCTTATATGCTTCGTGATTTCATCGATTAATTTTTGTTTCTGCTGATGAGTAGAGTAGATTCAAGTGAATTGTTTTAGCATATTACAATCTGCAGTTTGAATTTACATAGAATTTCTACATGGTATCAGAGCTGAAATCACTATAGAAGAGGGGAATTTGAATATGTCTTTTGCAGGAGAAATCGAATTTGTAGTATCATACTTCAAAGGCAGCAGGATGTCGTTCTACGAATTGAGACTCGAATATGCCCTTGAGGGTAGTTCAAACTATATTGTTTGGAAGAGCAGGATGGAGGCAGTGTTGGCAGACAACAGGCTTAAGGAATTCATAGACAAAGATATTCCTAAGCCATCTGATGCTCAAGATCTAGCAGAGTGGAGAAAATGTGTGGCAAAGGCGAGAAGGATTATCCTAGAAGGAGTTTTAGATCATATTGTCTCGAACCTCCACGATAAGGAAACTCCATTTGCAATGTGGAAGGCCTTGACAAACCTGTTTCAAAACAACAGTTACCACAGGAAGTTGGCACTAAAGGGCAAGCTTAGAAAGATCAAGATGGAGAAAGGCAACACAATACCGAAGTACTTGACCAAGTTCACCCAATGTCGGGTTGATCTTGGAAGTGTCGATGTTACAATTGCTGAAGACGATCTAGTGAGCTTAGCACTTTTAGGCCTTCCCAAGAGTTGGCATAACTACCAAGACTCAATTAATGGGAGGGAGAAGCTACTAGAGTGGGAGCATTTGTGGTCCAACTTGGTACAAGAAGAGATTTGGCGGAACACCAGAGATAGATCGTCATCCAAGCATAATGATGAGGAAAATTGTGCCTTAGCTGGAAAGGCAAAGAAAGGGAAGAGGAAGTGATCCCATTCCAAATCATATTCCAGTCAAGGCAGCGAGAAGGACACGTTGAAGATCAAATGTTTTTATTGTCACGAGCTGGGACACTATGCCACGAAGTGTCCACACAAGAACACTGGCAAGAAGCCTTTAGGAGGAGCGGTAGGTGAAGCTTTTGCTTTACAATTCGAGCTGGATTTCACTCTCATCGCTTGCATGGTGACATCGGTGATGGGTAGTGTGTGGTATTTGGATAGTGGAGCGTCATTCCATATGACCGACAACAAAGAGTTCTTCAATGACTTGGAGGAGAAGCACCTCCAAATGCACATCGAGATGGGAGATGATGGGAGGTGTTGTACCTCTGAAGATAATTCTAGGTCAGGAATTATGCCAGAGCATCTATAATGTTTTGTTGGTTTTTAAAGTTTTTGGATGACCGAAGCTCTAAACTGTTTAAATAGGTGCAATTTCTTAATTACTTATGATTTATTAGAAGCGCTGATTCTTCACCTCTAATAGTAATTTAGCTTTGATAATATTTGTAAGGTTGAAACTTTAGAAACTATATGATTTGTGAAACATCAAACAAATTATTTAACCAGTCATATACAGTGGATGCGTGCAAAATACTTTTACAACCAAACAATATATGTTTGAAACTTAAGGGAACATGACAATTTAGTGATGTAGAGTAGTTAAATCAAACAGACAGTTTAATTAACTAGTCTCTGTAAAGGATTATAACTTCATGGGGGATTTCAGATATATTGAAACTCAATATTATCATACCTGAACTCCTATAAACTTCAAGCATATGTAGATTAAAACATAATGAAATTATAATGACAAAGAAGAACTTACAAGGACACATGTTGTTTTGAAATGAATCCAGAATCCTTTTATCATTTCAAAAATAACTTCGAAGGATAGAAGTCTGCTCAAAAGTCTATCACAATGGTTCAACCATTTCTAAGCCTCTATTCTAAGTATTTATAGAAACTTTTACATCTCAGATCAGACTTCAAATAAAATACATTTACAAAATAATATCTATTTAAAAACACAAATATTTTCAGATATAGAAGAAAAAATAGGAAAATCTGTTGAAAATTTGCTGTGCTATTGAGGCTATGTAGGAGTTTGGTGATGACTATTGCTACTTTGCTGGGAATGTTGTTCCATTAGTTATGCTTCACTCGATCAATTCTAGCAACCGGTCGCACCTTTCTTCACCTGGGATAGAAAAGCTAACCATATTTTTGAATCTTTCATCCACCTTGGTGTAAGTGTCAAAAGTTGGTTTATTTACAAAAAGGTGGTGGACCTCATGCTAGATATTTAAATAAAACTGTATTCCCTGTATGAATGCTTCCCCACTGATAATTCCTTTAGCTTTTTTAAATTTGGAAGCATCAACACCTATGTTACACAGTTGTTCTTGGTAGTTTTTTAATGGGATCAATTGGCCATTAGAATTCCTAAGAATAAGCCCTTTTCTTGCAACAATGTAAATTTTCTGTTGAACCCTCTAATTTGCAACTCAAGATCTTTGCATTTATTTTCCAACTGTATCATCAAATTCTTTTTGGTCAATATCCTCTTAACCTACATGACTATTACTATTCTGTCTGGAATGTTCAGGTCTTTCAGTTCGTCCTTGGTTTTGGAATTTAGCAGCTTGATGATCTTTCGTGCTTCTTCTGGTCTGTGCTCCAAATCTACCTTTGTATTTTCTATAGCTGCCTTAACTCTGTGCACAAGTTCTTCCTGTTCAAAAGTAATCTGTTTGAAAGCCACATGTATGTTATGTTGGCATTTATATTTTGCCAAATACTATTCCTAGCCTCTGCTAACATTTGAATGACAAAGGATTGGTCTTCATATTTTTGTACCTGCTGCATGAGTTTGTAGTTTTTCTGTAGTTCTGACAAATATGCATTGTCAGTTTTAAGTTTATTCCCTTCCATCTTAGCCAATTTTGTTGACAATTTTTTTTTCTAACTGAACTGCTGATAATTCATCCAGACCTCTAGTAAGCTCTTCAGTAGATTCTGAAACTGTAGTCCTTATTGAAGTTTCTGCCAGTGTACCTGTTCCTTTAGATGCTCTTGTTGCTTCCCACTATTCTTTTTCTTTCAATAGTGCTTCCATGCCCTGCTCCATCTTTTGTATCTGTGCATTTTGCTCAACCACTATAGTAAAAAGTTTTTCTTTCTCCATTTCTATATTGGCAACCTCTTTAGCTTGAGGATGTTCTGTGGAGGGTAGTTTCAGTTGCTTCCTCAATGCTTGAATCTCTGCTTCCTTGTTTTTTATGAGCTCTTCTGCTCCTTTGATATCCTTAGGATCATGTCCTAGCTTTATGATCAAATCTTCCAGATATTTGATCCTGTTATTCTTAGCAAATGATGACATCTTTTCAATCTTTAATTGAGAATTCATGTTATACAAAGATGACTGTAATTTGGAAACAATCATTGCTGAACTGGTGAGTGATGACAAGATCAACTCCCCGGTTTGCCTATGTAAATCGATTTGATCGATTTCATGTATTTTTCTTGGTATCAATTGAAAAAAATGGAGGCTTTATAGTCTTCAACACCCTTGGGGGCTGGCATTAGAGGTTCCATGAAGGCCATCTGGAACTGTCCTTCTTCTTAATCGAATGCGGAAAGTAGTATGTGTTGAGTCTTAGTTGTCTGCTTCCAAAACTCAGAGTAGGTGGAAGCCTTCAACGCTTCATTCTTTACTTTTATTCCCCTGTAACTTGAAAAGATACTTTGTTGAGTTGAAATTTGTGAACTGGATGATACTGGAGATTGGACTGTTGCTTCTACAGTAGGTGATTGTACTGTTTCTTCTACTTGAGTAGAAGGAATGATAGGCGTCCTTGATAAAATCATTGTGGCTGGTTGCTCTCTGTCCCCTTCCTCTGTAGTTTCATCTTGAATAGTGATCACTTGAGGATTGACTTGAGAATCTAACTTCTGAGTATTATTATGGTCCTTGGTCTTTTTCCTTTTGAAAACAAGAAATTGTACAGCCTCAGAGTTAGTTGGGGACATATCTTCTCTATCCCTTTTGAATATGTTTTCTTTAGAAATAGGTGTCTGCATGGATGACTGACTAACCAGTGGTTCTTCAGCTTCCTGTAAAGTACCCTTTGTCCATTCTTCTTGATTGGCATATTGTTCAATCTCAGGCCTTGGTGTGTGTGCATAAGAAGTACTTTTCTGTTCCAGTCTAAGTTTGGAAATGATGACCTAAGGATTATAAGACCAAGAAAAACTGAATTTGAATTTCATTTGACCCAAGATTGCATCTATTTCCTTTGTTGCAGCTCTGGTGTTGATGATGAAGGGCCCTATATGAGCTTTTAATTTGAATTGTGCTTTCTTCTTTTAAGAAACAAAATGCACTTCATCCATATTTAATATTTGCCTAGAGTATTCCAATGCAAAGATCCTAATAGGTACAAAAACCGACACCCTGTAAGGAGGCAATTCTGATCCATAAACTCTAATTTCAATGTAGTTCTGGTATAAATACCAGTCTCCAACTTTGGCTTGCTCTGACAAGTGTAAAAAATTCTTTATCTCTGGTGAAATCCTTGGAATTTCATCAGTGCTTAGCAAACATAGTGAGGTATATAAAAATTTATCAACATAATCAGTATAAGAATACTCCTCTGAGTTATTTCTAACCAAAGAAGTCCAGTGAATGACTGACCAGGGGTTACCTTCGCCATCTATCTTCTGTAAAGGGAATTTAAATTTGTTTGACTGATAAAATAGCATAAGGTAAACTAGGACTGATTGATACTTAAAGACACCTTCTGCTTTGAAGTTGACAAACTGGTCATGGATTGAGTTGGCCAAAAACTGACTGTAATTGAAAAGGAGGGTTGTTTTCCAACAACGAAAGTAGATAAAAATCCTAACACTATCTCGTCTACCCACTAATCTTATGGTACCTAAGCAGTTGGGTTACCATATAAATCAACTGCTTGAACATTTCAGGGAAAATTGAAGCTGGATATGGGGGACTGGTCTTGGGTAATTCGGCATTTTCAAGAAGAAAATACTCAAAAATTTGGGCTCTCGTGGGGAATCTCAGTTTGTTATATAATTCCATTAAAATATCAGCAAAAAAGGATGATGGGAGGCCTGATATTCAATTTGCAGGGCCTTATAGATGTGTTCAGGGGAAATGGTGAAAATGAATTCATTGTTCTGGGAAATCATTGCCCTTTGACTTGGCAAATATCTAAGGTGGCACCCGACAGAGAACTCAGGAAAGAAGTGAGTCTAGGAGAAAACAAATTGTGGGAGAAAGGACTCCTAGACACTTAATTCATCACTTTTATCCAGGTACTTCTGCTTTGCCCAGTTATGAAGCTTGTAGAGGTCAAATTTAGATAGGGTTTTTGCAATTTTGTATAGGGTGTCTATTAAGGGGGATTTATCAAAATCTGGTACTGGGGGAATGAGGGGATTTGATTTTGTAGCCTTCCCTTTTCCCTTGTGGTTCGACATTTTGGAAAATGAAAAACAGGGAACAAAAGGACAATACTAGATAAAAAAAAATTGGATCGAAGAAAACTTGGAGGACAGGGTTACCCTTAAAATTGTTGACTATGCATAAGGAATTGGCTGTTGAAAGTTGGTAGATGGTACCGGTTTTGTCCTTCGTCCTACGAGATCAATGACAAGCAAAACAAAATGAAGTACTAGCCCCAAAAGATCTTTTATAATAGTTAAATCGGTTTGATAATGACAAGTTTAACGACTATGGAGTGGAGAGGATTTATTGGTCAAACGGGTAGGGCGAGGGAATTTAATAACATAACGTTCAATTTGCAATTGACGACAATTTTGAACGTTGAACGGGCAATGACATGGACAGGGAGTGACGTGGCAAGACAGGTGGCAGAAGCAGAGTGGCGAGGGGTAATAGTTGTACGAAAGGAGGCGAGCGACGGATGGACGAGCCGTTGGTGATTGAGTGGAAGTGGTATTTCGAGGGGGGGGGGTAAGTGGAATAGGGAGGGGACCCCTCGAAATGGCCTTAGCGGCTGCCACATCGTGGTTGGTAGTTTCGGGAGAAACTACTTTTTGACCCTGCCCCCCTCATATTATTTGTCGAAAGCGTGGGGGCAGGGGGGAATTTCTTGTTCGCCGTAGATCTGCACGAAGTAAATCGATGCTATTGGTTCCAGCGCGAACTTTATTCAAAAAACGACAAATACCTTTGTTGCATTATGCCATATAAAATACATATAAAACAATAATCGAATAAAGCATAAATACTAAGGTTTTAAACCTTATAAAAATTTACATTTTTTGGGATTAAAGTGGCATTTCAATTTGCTCACTAGTTTTATTTTTCTA
This sequence comes from Pinus taeda, assembly GCA_000404065.3. Classification (NCBI taxonomy): domain Eukaryota; kingdom Viridiplantae; phylum Streptophyta; class Pinopsida; order Pinales; family Pinaceae; genus Pinus; species Pinus taeda. Next base: position 106,985 of record APFE030745658.1, read on the forward strand.
TGGATTCATTTATTTTTGATATTTTTGATATTTTTGTCATTTTTGTCATATTCATTTTTTATCCCTTTTTATTTTTCATTTTCTCTTTCTTTATATATAAATATATATATATTATATAATATATATATATATATATTCTTTCTTTTCTTTTTGACATGTAAATGTAAAATACAAAAGAATGTTACTACAAGAGGTATAGCGCGACCGACATCGGTACTGTTACCTTTCAGAGGGAGTTTGGTTCTCTGTTCACATTAAAAGATGTCATGTATGTTCCGGGTTTGAAGAAGAATTTGTTTTTAGTTGCCATGTTGGAGGACCATGGGTACGATGTAATATTTAGCAATGGAAATGCTTTGCTTTGTCACATAGCCTCAGGACAAGTGAAGCGGATCAGTGTTCGGGTGAAGAACCTCTACAAATTGGATGTAGAACACTGTGCTTCTTTGAGCACACAAGCAAAGAAGGTGCAAAGCCGAGACATCGGTGAGTTGTGGCATGGAAGATTGGGTCACTTGCACCACGAAGCTTTGAAGATCACGTTGCAAATTTCTACATGACTTCCCAAGGGTACACTAGAGCAGAGAGACACATGTATAGGGTGTACATTGGGGAAGTACACCAAAGCTTCCTTTCATGATAAAGACAATTGAGCGCAAGCGATCCTTGATATAGTTCACTCAGATGTGTGGAACGTTCTTGACAGCCTCCATGACCAAGCACATGTATTATGTAATATTTGTTGATGATTGTTCTTGTAAGTGTTGGATTTTCTTCATGTAGAAGAAAGATCAGACATTTGCTAAATTTTGTGAATTTAAATTACTTGTCGAGAAAGATACCGACAGGAAATTTAAAGCTCTGATAAGCGATAACGATGGAGAATATGTGTCAAATGAATTCAAGAACTTATGTGCATCAAAAGACATTCGACGAGAATTAATAGCACCCCATAAACCACAACAGAATGGGGTGGCTGAAAGGAAGAACAGAAGGATTGTGGGATCTGCATGGGCAATGTTACATGATCAGGGCCTACTATTGCACTTGTGGGCTGAACCATGCAATACAACTGTTTATTTGCAGAACATAAGCCCTCATCGAATTCTCGGGATGAGTAAACTAGAGGAAGCTTTTTCAGGTAAGAAACTAGTTTTGGCACACTTCAAGATCTTTGGTTCACCAGTCTACTGTCATGTTACCAAGGATGCACGGAAAAAGCTAGAGCCAATAGCTGAGTTGGACATATTTGTGGGGTACATTGATACACCTCACAACTATCAAGTGTACCTGCCATCCAACAAGATGACAATGGTTTGTAGAGATGTGGAGTTCGATGAAGAGAAGGCCATGAGATGTTCCCTCAAGAGGGAGTTTCAGTGACATGCAGATGAGGAGCTTTTAGCTTCAAAGGAGGAACCTCAAGATGATGTGGAGTAGACACATGCAGAGGAGCAGAGAGTGGAAGCACCCACTCATGTAGAGACTTCCAGAGATGGAAGGAAGCGCACCAGAGAGGATGAGAGATTGATGCATGATGCTAGAGAGAATGTGGGAGCACCCACATCACAACGCAGGTAGAGGAGGTCACCAGATCGGTACATTGGCTACATGGCTTTGATGAGCGAGAGTGTAGAGGTTGAGCCATCCTCATTCGAGGAAGCAGTGTAGCAACCAGTATGGGTTATGTTACTGCTCAAACTAGAAGGGGTCCTAAAAGGGGATCCTTGAAGGGTTACTACTAGGCTAAGGGCAACAATGGAGCGATAGCCTACTGTCACCTCGGTTAAGGCTCCCTACTCTTTATAGACTTTCACTAATGGGAGGAGACTCGTTATGATAAGGATCGCGAAATGGATGGACTAATGATAGGGTGAGGGGTGATCTTGGAAGCCTATTCACAAGAGAGGCTCAAATATATGGCTTGCTTGCCTTGGAAAACAAGATGGAAGGCTCTCAAGGAAGGGCTTGGGAAGAATTTCAAGGGTTAGGTTTTGAGTATGTGCCTTAAGGAGATCCCTAAGCCCTAGAATTCTTGTGGAAACATGGGTCCTAGGTGATCTTTGAAGAATTAACCTTGATAGTGCATGGGACCACACGGGACCAGGTGGACCCAAGGTTAGGTCAAGGGGATAAGATTTAGCAACCAATGATATACTTGATCTAATTAGGGAGGGGGAAAGGATCAAGGAAATTTTTTTCAATGAAAAGCAATGCAAAGATTTCAGTGAGGTTTCTAGCCTAAGGGAAACCAAGGGCAAGAATTGGTCTTCGAACTAGGGCTTGTGATATCTCGAGATTCCACCATCAGAATCTCATGAAATTTGGAGGGCTTCTTGAGGAAACACCAGGTAGTTGTGGGCCAAAAATCGAAGTATTTGGATGGCTAGATTGTGAGATATTTGATGCCCTAGGTGACCTATGGGGCTAGACCTAGAAAGAAGAGGAGAAGGTGAAGAAAAATAGGTTTTAGGGTGATCTCCTATGGTAGACCAATGCCTAACCCTTTGGGGAGATTGGAGTCAAGAATGATTATGAATTCAAATTGAATTTTCTTAGTCAAGGAGGCCTTAAAGGCAACTTCACTTAGCACTAGGGCAAAGGAGAGCAACTTCAAAGACTTTATACTTCGTTTAGCAAAATAGATGGCTTACAGACCAATTTCAACAATGAAACATACCTAGGAACATTCACTCATCATACATGGTCCATAGTACATACATGAAGCATCACTATCTAGAAACAAAATTCCCACAACTTCGCAATAATGGATGCAACAGATTAGCCCTAGTATAGCGAAATCCCAACAACAATGTATGTGACAAAAATAGAAAAAGAATAGCATTAAAATTGCACTTACATGCATTAGAGTATATCCAACCATCAAAATTTTGCCAATCAAGAAGCTCCAAGACAAGAGAAATTGATCCAAACCAATGTTGCACGAAGCGGAAGCGTTTTTAGGAAGCGGGGACGCCGAAGCGTCATTTTCCAAAAATCTAGGAAGCGAAGCGTCCGCGGAAGCGTCTGCTATATATATATATTTTTATATTTTTTTGCATTTATACTCAAAACAAACATCCAAAATACCAAATTAATTGTAGAAGACATGAAAACATGCATATTTTTGCATAAATCAAGATAGATATAACATCCATTGTACATTAATGATTAATTATTCGAGCATCAACCATTTAGATGCATTAACCATCTAGAATCTAGATTCTTCTCCTCTTGTCTAGCCTTTGCCTCTACCTCGATTGTCTAGGGATATTAGTCAACATTGCCCAATTTTGATCAAACTACTTAATTCAAGACTTAAAATATGGTAGAAAAAGCTTAACATGCTTGATCGATGATTTTGAGTTGACTGAAAGGTAATTTTTTGCTAAAGGCGTGCCACGTGACAAAGGAGTTCAACAATTAACACCACCAACACTATGGTACATATAGGGCTTGGTGCTCTTGATTAAATGCTAATCGCATACCTTCATAATTGATAAAATCTAATGAAATGCCACAATCTCATTGATCTTGAATTCCTGAAAACTGTTAAGTCTGCTGAATTTTGAATAGGATATGAAATTCTATTTTCTCCATATGAAGTCCAATGAGGCTGGAACCACTCTCAAACATCCTGAGTCATTCATGGTAATGTTAAAAATTTTAAGTAAAAGGATGAAAATGAAAAATAAAGGAGAATGTCACTTTTACTTTAAGAATTTAACATTACCATGAGGGAGCATCTGCTATATTTATATTTTTTTTTGCCTTCATTCGTCACCCTAACCCAAGGTGGACCCATCCCCAACAAACAAACTCACCTAAAATTAAAAAAAAATTGAAAAAAAATGATTTTCTAAATGTTTTTCCAGAAGCGTACGCTTCCTCCTCCGAAGCGTCGTACGAAGCGCGCTTCGGTGCTTTGGAAGTGGCGTTTCCGTACCACGCTTCCGAATTTCCAGGAAGCGGTAAAAAATTCGGAAGCACGCTTCCGGCGAAGCTTCCTAGGCGCTTCCGTACAGGACGCGCTTCCGAGCTTGGAACTATTGGGGGGGGCGCTTCGTGCAACATTGATCCTGATAACAATTAGTGCAACATTGGTTAAAACCCTCAAAGAGGGAAATAGTCCATGGCCTGAGCCAACGCGGCCACTTCAGGCAATTTATTAATAAAAGAATGAAAATTTACATAAGCTTCTCTCATGAATAGTTACCCTACAAATGACCCTCCATGCTCTTTAAATAGAGATCATGGACCAATTGGGTGTTAAGCCATGGATCAAGTGCCGGTAATACCGAGGAGAGAATGAACCATCGGATCACTACATATCGTGACCGTTGGATCTGTAAGTTACAAAAGTACATAGTAAAGAAACACACTTTACCTAACTCTACACTAGACCAAGTTATACTTAACTATTTCCTATGTGTCGGAATATCCTAACAAACGGCGGCTACTTTGCTTCAGAAATTCGATCTTCTAAACTCTCTATGTGTGTTCTCCAAGTGTCCATCAAGCCTTCTCTTATAATCCTCTCGTCGATCAATCAACAGCCCAGATTTGATTCTCATCAATGGCTAGGATGATATTGACTTAATCTTCACTTTCTTCTAGAAGTTTCACCCACAGTTAGGTTAATACCCATTAATTATTTTAATTTCTTATGTTTAGACTTAGGGTTCCATTAAAAATAATTAATTATTTTAATAAAACTATCTCCAGGTGGAATTTCCCAAAACAGTTTCTGGGTATTGGAGAATGCATGTGTCTAAGCCTCCCTGCAGAATTTGAGACTGAGAGCACATCCGATGCTACCAGAAATTAACAGTTTCGTGGAATTTTATAAAACTTTTGACTATGTCCCTAGGGAGGCTTTATTCCAGAGATTTAGAGACATTAGCATCTCTAAGACCCTTTTCTCAACTATCATGCATTTATACGAATCAATCTTTAGTCATTTATGCACAACACATAGGTTATCAAATTTTATCTAGAGTACTATTAGGGTAAAATAGGGTTTCCCCTTGCCCCCCATACTATTTGGGATCTACATTGATGAGTTGGAGTCCTTGCATGAGCACATCCAAGACAATGATGGTTTCCTTCTATACCATGTCTTGATTCCTGTCTTGATGTTTGCAGATGATGTGGTCCTTCTAGCTTCATCTCCGAATGTATTGCAAAGACCGCTAGATGCCCTGCGCTTTTATGTGATTTTCATCACTTGACAGTCAACCTAGGTAAAACCAAGGTCTTGATCTTGAATGTATCAAACAAGATCCTCTCTGATCGTTGTTTCCTTTTCAAAGGAGAGGAGATCGAGATCATCAACTCATATACTTATATAGGGGTACTACTATTCACAAGACCTCGCATCAGTGTGTGGAATGCTCTTCAACCCCAAATCAACAAGGGCTATGGGTCCTTGGCCCTTCTTGAGCTATGAGTCCTTGGCCCTTCTTGAGAGGCAATGTTTATGGAATCATTTTTAGGACATATCAACCTACATGTCACTCATGGCCACTCTTGTTCGACTCACAATACTATATGGTTCTGAGGTTTGGGGACCTAATTAAATGGAAACTGATTGCTCTTCAGCATAGAGTATACAGATCATCCTCATTTTCCGCATCATTTGGTGCAAACAAACCATTCTTCAGCTCATTATCCTTGCAGAATTTGGAGCTCACCCCTTTCAACTTGAGAACTGTTTTAACACCATTCCGAATCAATTCTTGCTATCTTTCTAACATTGCATATCGTTGGAAACATCGAAGGTTAACACGACTATATATTATTTAAATTTTAAACTTTGGAGTTATAGTTCATCTCTGAAAAGAAAAGAGACTAATTTTTTAATGCTATCCAACATAAACATCGAAAATTTATAGCTAAGCAAGAGAAATATAACCGTCCCAAATGGAACGGGTACCTGCGAGGACAAAATGTTTGCCTGCGTAGGGAGGCGTTACTTGTCTGACCATCTTTCTGCTTAATTATTTACCATTCTTGATGCACTTTTTTATTATTTAGTAATAACAAATCTGACGCATTTTCAAACAAAACAAAAAAAAATTGACCCATACCTGGAAAAGCAACTACTGCAACAATTTTTTCCTGTATCCGCTTTATCCTGACAGAAGAATCATTTGGGAGGGGCAAGTCTTCCCCATACTTGGAAGGCATAACAAAGGACATCGTCCACTTTCCTTGATCTCCTTCCTAAGAAAATGATAAGCATTAATAGATAGACCATTAGACCATAGAAAAGACAAAGTGCCGAGAACAGCCTTTCCGAAGAAAAAACGAGCCTGAAACCTGCTTTGTGAATACTGGTGTTGTCATGTCCATCTTCTCCCCATCAGTTTGGGTTTTCTGGACAAAAACAGGCGTAGTCATCTCCATTTCTTCACGTTTTTTGTTCTGGTCATGTATGCATTACCAACATTATACCCTATCATTACTTGCACAATTCAGTAAAAATATTATTCGCATGTTGCATAGACAGGCTAGATACAATGCTACTGACTAAAAAACAATGCTTCTTAGTATTTGAAGCAATAAATTAAATTGTACCTTACCAAAGACGTATGCTGCCAAAACATTGAAAGCCTCAGATGATCCATAGAAGTCAAATCCTGTGTTTCCAGGCATTGTTGTCTCTGCTACATAGTAAGACTGTTTCCACAAGTGTTGAAAGTTTCACATAACTAGCATATCATGAAAGATCTACACCTAAAAATCCGAGTCAAGGATTTCAAGGAATCAAAACTAGCCATGATAAGCAAGATGTTCAGATCTTTATTGCTGATGTAACAACACAAAGGAGAAAGAATGAAGGTTGGTTGTACCTTTTTCTAGAATATTGAGAAGGAAAGTATATCAGAGGAACAATAATTGGTATACCACTGTTGTAACTTATATTGGTTTCATTAAAAGAAAAAACACCTTAAATACTTTACATACTGCTTTAATCCTTGGTTTTGACTTTATTAGATAATAAAAGTCCTCAATTTAAGGGTTTAAAATTTAAATCGAGCCCTATAAAGTTGTGTAATCGGCAGATATGACAATGCCAATTGCTCTGGATCAACGTACCACATTCATATCAGGACGGTTAAGTGCTCGACTTTTAAAATGCAGATAACCTCTCGATATCTCAAAACCACTCAGGGACACACGTCATAGCGAGGTTATATGGGGCCGTTTGGTGCGGTAAATGTAAATCACCTCCTAATGGCCCGATACTGCTTCTCTATATAATTGTTGTCGTATGCAATTGCCAGCTTATTAATGGTCGAATTACAGTGCGAACCAATGGGAAGAAGACATTTAAACAATGAAAATTAATGCATAAGTTATAATATAATTAGTATCCCATTAACCTATTCTTCATTTGTATTATGCCATGGTTAAATGAGCAGGTTTGCAGTTACGGGGGTCAACAGCATCTACTCTTTATCTTCTCAAAGTAGCATCAAGTAGGCTACAAATTACTTACCCCAGGGTTTAAATTATTTTGAATTTAGTTTCATTTTGGAAATGAAGCTGTTTTAGCAAAGACTAATCATGGCCTCGAAAAGGATGTCCAAGGCCGAAGAAGAGCCTAAGAAGGAAAACCCTTTACTCAAATCCTTGTTGATAATGACATAGATATATATGAACCTATCGTGACTCCTTGTTGATAATGACAGAGATATATATGAACCTATCATGATCGGTAGAACTCTTGAAATGTTGTGCAGAGACGCTCAGATGCATTTTCAACAAAACCTAGAAAGCTTTCCACTATGGTACATTGGTTTATCTCAGGCCATCGCGTAGAGAACAATACTCATTTACAGAGTTTATTCATATATGTTGTCAATCTTAATTGAAAATGCGGTTAAAGATAAGCAGGTAGGAACGTTCTGTTTTCAATCAAGGATGAAAATTTAGTTAACTGTTTGGCCATTCCAGAAGGGTTAGAGGTTATAAACAAAGATGAATCGAAAAGCCATTACGAATTATTACCTGAGTCAAAAAATGGAAATTTTAACCAAAATCCCGATAGAGGGAAATTCTATACCAGAGGTTAAAATTCCATTTTAAATTAACTTACTAAAAGATTCAGCTCAGGATGCGGTATCAATGATTTGCCTAATCCTTGGATATGACAGCAACAATCAAATTGACGAAGTTGTTTAGGGTTGTTTCATAAGATAATTCACTTTACCAAATTTTACTATGCTTTTTAGCATGCCAATAGGATTCAGAGCAGTTGGAAACCTTTCAGGAACAGAAGTGTTTCAGATGTCAATCTTACATGGTATATCTTGGGTTAGCTAATCAAGCTAAATATTTTGTGCATTTAAGGTTGCTAACGAAAAATCAGCAAGGGCAAAGCATTCAAGTCTTTGATTGGAATCCTTGGTCAAATTTAAGAATAAACGAAATGAGACCCATGAGACCAGCATTGCATTCTTCTTTTCATCAATTTCATAAAATCACAATTACATGTCATTGTGAAGACCGAACCTAGTTACACTTTTCAACACTAAAATTCCTTGCTCATGAAACTCATGAAACAAGCATTACAATAAGTTAATTTTTTCTTCTTTTCATCAATTTCATAAAATCACAATTACACATCTCATTATGAAGACCAAACCTAATTACACTTTTCAGCACATTTAAGGTTGCAGACAAAAAATCAGCAAGGGCAAAGCATTCAAGTCTTTGATTGGACTCCTTGGTCAAATTTAAGAATAAACGAAATGGGTAGAAGAATTTTATATTATATTGATGAATTGGTGGCGATTGTTCACTCTCATATTTGAACAGTCACCAACAAGATTCACACCTGATTATAAGTTCTTTATACAAATGAATTAGCATTTGAAACATGGGAATTGATTTTTGGGAGAAGACTTCACAGTTCTTAGAATCTATGCATCAGAACTGAAACAATATAAGCTTCCTGCATATTTAACTGAGAATTTTTGCCCTGGAACACTCAAACAGAGACTCCATGCTGATAATTGATAATTTATAGTTAGTGTCAAAAAACAAGAAAGCTGTGTTTTCTATCCCATCCGAGATGTTTCTTTTGTGATTAATAGTAGGTTAGCATTACCTATTATAGAACAAATGCTTAAAGAATTTAATCTTGAAGAAAATTTCATGTGGAAAAATGATCCTCATCGAGTGATCTTTAACCTCAGAGTTGCAGCTGGTTTATTTCCATACCCTCATCAACCTAAATGTTGCAGCCGGTTTATCTCCATACCCTCTTTTCTCAGGTGCCATGGACTCAAGATGTTGAGTCATTGAACAAGCACCAACAGTTGTTCTCTTGCATATGTTCAACTTTGGAGAGTGGATTTCGATCCCAATGGTCATGGTCAAGCTCATTACCCACTGTGGTTGGAATTTTTAGCCCTGCTTGCCAACATGCAACCTTTTGTTGACCTGTTTTCCGATGAGTTTGGCAAGGCTCTCATTCCTAATGGCCGACTCATTATGTTTGAGTCTGAGGGTGTGTGTAGAGGTGGATCTAAAGAAGAAACTCCCCCCTTCATCTCTGTTTGCACCATTGATGGGGTTTGACAAAAGGTGTGGTACCTTAATGTCCCATATGCATTCTTTGCATGCTAGACGCAAGATCACCTTATCCATGATTGCCCACTTCATAGACCCAAACCGAGGGAGGTAAGTAGGGGAGGTGCTGCTACACCCCTAAATCTCTTAAGGAATGGGGACAGACAGTATGTCAACGGCTTTGGGGTAGGGTAGTGGGGCCAATGGTCCCTCTCCAACTATTGATTCAAGAGCAATGAGCACCTCATCTAGTGGTTCAAGGGCAAGCTCAAAAAGGATTCCTAGTGGCCAAGTGACTCAACCTACCACTCAAGCTAGCAATTGTTATTTTGGTTGGATAGTCTGGATAGAGCCAAAACCCATACCTACTCACTCAACTTGTCCCTCATGCTAGTGATTCTTCTTTTGGTTGGATAGTCTCGATAGAGCCAAAATCTTGGCCTTGGGGCTACAGGGGTTTGTTTACCCTATGTCCAGCGGTATGGAAATCGAGGTCAAGTGGCTGATGGAGTGTAACAAGCAGAAAGAGGAGACTTCTTCCACTCATGTAGACAAGTCATAGGGGACTTGAAGCTAACCCATGGGTGAAACCATACAGAGAAACGATGGTACACTGACCTCATAGACATACACTTTTCTTGGAGGGGTTTGCAATGGATAACCAATACCGTAGCTTCAGGCTCCATCTTCCTTTATAATGAAGCTCTCTCTATTGTCCTAGAGCAAAGGATGATGATCCCAAGTCACAAGTAGCTTGTCTATGGTGTGTTGTAGAGATTTCAACTGGATGTGATCTTCCCACAATAGGTTAAATCCACTATCTTTGAGCTTTGGAATTGAATGAACAATCATTGGAATGGCCCCTTCTAAGAATTGGATCATTGTCAAGGGCACAAGTGATAGTGACTGCCCTATCCTCCTATTAGCAAAATTTTGTGGTGGCTCATGGTTCAGACCCTGAGGATAGGTGTGTTTGATAGGTTTTTGTGTTGTTTATGCCCACAACCTTAGTTCAAAGCAAGGTCGACTTTGGTATGGATGACTTCCTCCCTTCCCTTTACAAACAAGATTGTTGAAGTGATTTTAACATGGTGGAGTGGGAGGGTGATTATTATGGTGGAACGAGTTTTCTCATGAGAGGAGATAACAGGTAGGCTTGGTGTCAGTGCAAAGTTGCTCTTCAAGTGTTTGAACCCAAATGCAAACAAAAGGGGACCAACTATGGTGGGTGGTTTACTTACACCACTATCATGCAGGGATGAGACAAGATGCAAGCAAGGTTGGACAGAATTAATGGACCCAAGGAGGATATATCTTTTTCTTGGCAATCTTCACTTAATGAATGGGTTAATATATGTAGTGAGGTCCGATCATTTTCCTATTCAAACTATTATCTCAAAAAGCAATTCGTTTAACTTGGCACGTTCCACTTTGTTATATGTGCCTCACTTAGAGTTAGTGGATTTGCATGCCCTTGTTCAGAGAGCCTGGAAACCCCTAGGCCTCTTGGCAAGAAAGGTTGAATTCTTTGGTGGGAGGCTATTGTATGCCAAATTGTTAATCTCATGAGAGGGTGAGGCTACATGCTGCTCCGCAAAAGGAGAAAGTAATTACTTGAAGCTCAACATAGACTTGAGGAGGTGCACATCTTTTATGAGATAGATCTCCATGATATTACACTTCAAAAGGATGCTACTCAGCTGAAGATGGCAATTTGAAAAAGAGAGCATTATAGTGCTAGCAGTGCTCGGGTCCATACACAACACCTATGGATTCAAGAGGGGGGATGAAGGTTCTAAGTTCTGTTTTGACTTTCTAAAGAGGAAAGTGGAAGCTGACCATTTCTTGTTTTGGGCACATGGATCTCTTGCTGAGGATCCTACTAAAGTGAAAGGTATGTTTGGGATTCATTTCAGACTATTTTTCTCCTTATGCTTTGATGGATTATGTGGTGGACTGTGGATGCTAGGAATGCTTGGTGTAGGGTTATCCCACACAAGGTTTCTGGATTCTATTAGCACCGGCAACAGGTTAGACAGTGACTTCTTGAAAGAGAAGTTTTTTCAGCCCTTAGCTGCATGAAGAATGGTGAATCGCCAAGCATGGATGGCCTTCCTTGTGAATTTACAAGGCCATGTTGGACGCGATTGATGATGATTTTTGTTGCTTAGCAGCTAAAGTCTTCACTTCTGGCAGTGAAACTAGCATTAAATATACTTTAACTATGAGACCTGTAGAGTTTAAGAGACCTGTCTTTGATTGCCCAAATTGAGACAGTTACCCATTATGCAATTCACTGCCTTGTGTGCAAATATAGTATGTCTTTAACCTAAAACCAAAATGTGAACAAGCAGAAGAAGTGGCTGTTGTTCTAGCAGTGGTTGCCAGGATTCAGAGAAAGTTTTTGAGTATGCACTTAACATTGGCACATTGACTAAAGCCCAAATCTGCACCTAAAAGCTTCTTTGGAAGCCATGCCACATGACCATCTAAGCCACTACTATGGGAGAAAACATGCTGAAATGATGAAACGCCTCCCTCGGGAGTGTCACCGTTCTGAAATGGTGAAACACCTCCTTTGGGAGTGTCAATTTGCCAAGAGTCATTGGACATTCATTCAAGACCATTAATCTATTCTTCTTCAAGAAAAGCTTCACTGGTGTACCACATTGTTTGGAGATTGCAATTATCCTGTTTGCTCATCCTTCATTGGGATTTGACAGTGCTCGAAAGTTTTTGCCTTATTCACCCTGTGGGAGATTAGGTATAAGTATATTTTTGAGCCATGAGGCTAGCTAGCTCTCTGTTCATTTTTTGCACCATATGGATTGATGAGATACATCCCAAGTTGGCCACTTGGCCAAGGGTGCCTTGTTGAGCAACGATGTTCAAGCTCTAGATTATCTCCATTATTTTGACTTTATTTCAGCTCTAGTAGCTCTACGGAAGAGGAAATAAGTACACTGTATATATCCTTCCACTTCTTGATTCACTATTTGTAAATATTAGATGTATTTTTTAAATAAAAAATATAATCAGTGATGTCTACTTGGATTTAGATTATCATTGAAGCTTAGAATATATGAAATGTGACAAAATTAACCTCAAGGGTTAGTTCAATTGGTTAAACCATATACCGAAGGCATGGTGTCAATGGGGAGGTCCGAGGTCATAGGTTCAAGCCTGATCAAATCCCTGGGGCTACAATGTTATTGTGGTTGGAAGTTGAACTAGTCTCCATTCACATATTCTAAGGAACAGGGAGGGATCTTACAAGGTTTTCCTTGGAAAAATAAAAATAAAAATAATGTAAATGTGACACAAATAGTGATATGAATCCAACTATCAAACATTATCGCAAAAAGCTGGTGGCTAGAATCATATCCACGGAAAAGTCATTTATCCCCATAGTTCAACCACAGTGAACATGTTCCGTTCCTCATATGTAACACCTATGTTACACGAGTTTTTGGAACAGAAGAATGAAGAAAATGCAAGAACAGGTGACCAGAAGGAAGAAGCTACCCCCAAATTTGTAGGAAACAATAGGCTCAAAGCAGCAAAAACACATATTAAAAAATTCCAAAGAATAGGGAAAATTTCAAAAAGACTTCGGAAATTAAATTAACCTTACATCATACAATTACATAGCACATAGTATTTATTGTTGATTTTTGGTAAAGATAGTTGGGTCGTTGTTATGCAATCTTGTGTTTTTGTTGTGCCATCTATATAGTACCAAAGCTTTGAATTTAAGTAATAAATATACCGCTGGTAGTGTTAACCTGGTATCAGAGTTCAAAAAGGAGCCTGATATGCGGCAATCAAAATATATAACAAAACAATGGACCCTAAGAAGATTCAGAGGACGCTATGAGGATTGAATCACTAGAATTTGAATCTATTAGCATAACCTTGAGTAGTTTTAATTTCTTCCCGGTTCAGTCCAATGCAGCATATGGTTTACCTAGATTTAGTTAGACATGAAAGTTTAACTATCTTTAAAAGATAATATGGGTGGACTGGCACAGCAGCGGCACTCCAGTGTAGAAAAATCCTGTAATTTTGTAACTTTGGCTACAAGTTCTTTAAAAAATGCACGGATATATACGGTTCTGTGTGTAATATTAATCATACCCCCATACTGGATGCCCAAGTTTTGGGGATCCATGCCGGGTACTCTGTATCTGTCCCCCAACATGCACACCATATCCATGTACCCAAGATACGTTGATTATAGCTAACAGGTTATGAAACTCTGTACCTGAAGTCATGTCAGTGAAAATTTCCGTTCACAAAATGAAGTCATGAGCAATCCTAAACTAAAAGAGTACAAGTTTACTAATTACAAGACCATTCCATTAAACTATTATTATCAATCCGTCCCTGTGAAGCAGTACTGACGACTTTATGTAGAGACTAGAATCTGATATTGGACATAAGGTGACAAACACTTCAGACACGGTTTTACTGCCATTAAATCCATGCGTGCAATTACACTCAAGACAAGTAGAACGAAAGCGAAATCTTTGGGCCAAAATTCCAAATCCTGTAGGGACTCTCTTTTTCTAACTGTAGAACTGGGAACTTGTGTAGTGGGACGACCGAGTGGTTGGCACAATGGGATGTTATCTCCTCTACCTGGTTTCAAACCCCATGGGACACCTTTGGCCCCTTGTGATAAGGCTCAAGAGTAAGCTTCCAAACCCTTGTGGATTCTGGGTTCTTGCTAAATCATAAATTCTCATTGTGTTATAGTAACAGGTGATAAATTTGATCTTGGGTCTTGTCCAAGTTACTCAAGCTATTCCCACAATTCTGCACTTGGATCCCTTCTATGGTCTTCTCTATTTAGATCTTGATTCTTAAGATGCCTTGTTAAATGTTGATAAAATCCACAGCATTATAAATAATGTCATTCCAGCTCAACTATTACCTTGAGCATAACTCCATGATTGGCACCTACATTCTTCCTGTCACTTGGGAAGTCCTCACCAGCAAATCCTGGGAGATCTGCACTATCCCCTTTGGGCAACCAAGAAAGGCACACGAATCAAAAACATCTAACTGATTGGGCAGCCAAGAAAAAGCACACTTCTTCTTTGGCAACATCTAAGACTAAAAACTAAGGAAACATCTAAAACTAGTAAAAAAGGAAACATCTTAATGTATTTTCTTTATCTAATAACTTATTTTATTTTTATGCCATATATTTTGTAATTAAATTAATAAGGAGAATGGTTGCCTTTCTTATAAAATGTTCATCTCTCCTCGTAGTAAAATTGTGGTATGTGGTATGGTTTTCTATAACTTCTATAGTATTCTCTTCTTTTGAATCTACATTGTTATATATGTGATTATGTGGACAATTGTTTAGATCTGCATGTAGATCAATGGCAGAAGGAAAGAGATAATGGAAAAAGTTCTCCAGGGAGCAGGCTCCAAATCCTGCGAGACGAGTTGCTAGCAGAAAGATTGCATCAGACCAAGAACACAGGTCTCCTTGCAATAAAGCGAAGATGAAGGAAGTTTCTGCACTGGCACATGATGAAGCGAACCGAATCTAAGCTTGGATAATCCCCTGGTCGATGAGACTTCCCAGCGTTCAAACTTCAGACAGTAACAGAAGTATCATACCTAATTTAGATTTGGAGAAGCCATCTTCTGCAAAAATCAGAGAAGATGATAACTGTGAAGCCGAAAGTGATTACCTCAGAGGCAAATAAATAGGTCGCCGTGAAAAATCATTGGTCCTTCCAGAGACTCCTGAGCAGCCAAGCCCAGAGTCTGTTCTTGGTCCATCGCTCTATAAGAGATTGTTCTCAACCTCCAATTGTGAAGCGTTCCATCACTTTCACAGAGTGCGGGACTAGAACTCATGATGACTCTAATCTCGGCAACTGGAATCAGCTGGGCTTTCTCAAAA
Source organism: Pinus taeda (assembly GCA_000404065.3). Classification (NCBI taxonomy): domain Eukaryota; kingdom Viridiplantae; phylum Streptophyta; class Pinopsida; order Pinales; family Pinaceae; genus Pinus; species Pinus taeda. The sequence continues at coordinate 122,493 of APFE030745658.1, forward strand.
GGCAATGCCAAATAGATGAAACCCTTCTTGTTACTTACAAGATGCTGAATGATTCCAGAAATGGGATCCAGCAGCCAGAGATAGATTGTATAAAATCTTTTTTGGAACTCGATGGTCTACACTCTGGAATTGATAAGCCTAGTCCCGAATATTGTTATGTTGCAGACATCTTCCTAGCTTCAGGACTGCTAGCATATACCGAAACATGCACTTTGGGACACACACCAGCGCAGCATAATGGATGACTGCAGAAACATTGAGTGCACTTTCCCCCATTTGGTGGAGGAAATAGGGACACTTCCAGCTCTAAACAGGGAGGAATTGGGCAACCAAGAAAGGCAAGGAATTGGACAACCAAGAAAGGCAAACAAGTCAGAAACATCTAATTGATTGGGCAACCAAGAAAAAACGCAATCCTTCTTTGGCAACATCTAAGACTAAAAACTAACCAATAAAACTAGTGAAGAAGCCAATATCAATGTATTTGCTTATTATCTAATACAGTATTTGCTTATCTAATACAGTATTTATATTTATGCAATATATTTTGTAATTAAATTAATAAAGAGAAAGTTTGCGTTGCTTATAAAATACTCATCTCTCTCATAATAAAATTGTGGTATTGTTTTCCAGAACTTCTTTGTTAGTCTCTTCTTCTTTTAAATCGACAATGTTATATATGTGATTTTTTGGACAAATGCTTAGATCTGCATGTAGATCACCCTGCAGGCATACACCTCGATCCACCTATGGACAGTTTGAATTGGCACCAAAGATAGTCTTAAATTTTAAATCACCTAGATGGCCCATTTAGCAGGACTCCAAATGTTTGAGACAGTCTCCCTCATTACGAGGTATGGCTGCACTATTCCAGCCATGTTTTATCATCAAGTCTGATTGTTTCTATCAACTAAAATCATATTTTTGAAACCCTACAAGAAAAGTACCTTGAACAAATTACTTATTCAGCAATATGATAAATATTAAAGACTGGCATACAAACAATTTCATAACTCTCACCTGTACTTCTCTGATTTCATAATCTTTCTCCCTTCTCAACACTTTGAAAGGTACAGTTTCAAGGTCTGGAACTACACCAACCAAAATCCAGAATTTTTCAAAAACCATAAACGGAAAGATAACTCGCTGATGTCCCTGGTCAGCTATGAAATTGAGGACAACTAGGCACTTCAAAACAAACTACAAAAATAGGATAATAAAGCTACAGTGATGAGTTAAGCAGAGAATTGGTTCTTTACTTTTGGGTTCTACCAAAGCTTTCTTGAAAAAATAATGAAAACAAATTTGAGCATACCAGACATCAAAGCCTCTTCCAAACTGCGAGCTTCGAATGTCCGAGGATTGATATATTTCAGTGTCTCAGAAACCAAATTTTGTGCAACTGTATCATAAACAGAACAGAATTCAAACATGTCACGACTCTCCCAGGCATTAAAAAACAGATGAAAAATAATTGTATGGAATTGGGTTTGCAGAAATACTGCGTTGGTACTGGGAAGCAGCCTGAGAAGCTAAAGCAAACAACAAGCAGTAGCGTAATTGATCTGCAGAAGCAACTGTCCTCCCTGTCGCGGTGTTACTGGCCATGGTCACGGTGGATATGAATCCTTTTCGTCCCATCACCGATTTCAATTTTGGTGTTTTGTGTGTATTGGATAAGGTACGAAGCCCAAATCCCGAGCCATGTCCTGAACAACCCAGGATTGAGATTGTAAAAACGTTAGTGCTGGGCATATTTGAGGATTGATGGAATCCTGGTCTGATTTTTCAGATTTTTGGTGTGGAATGTGTGGGTATTCATGGCAAGAGTGGGATATACGCATATAAAATGTGGTCAATCACTATTTAAAATTTTTGGAAAAGAAAGATAAAAAATAGGAAAAGAAATCAACTATGGCCAATCGTTGATAGGGGTTTTTAATGATTTCTTTGCCACTGGCGACGCCATGGATAGATATTAGATCATGTTCAATGCGCAGTGTCACTGCGACATCCATAAGGAGGAAGAACTCATCTCATCGGCATACAATTGTTTAATTGTTTTTTTTGTCCTTGCAGGATGTTGAATTAAAATAACTAATCCATTTAAATATATATATATATATATAATTAAACAACCTAATATTGTATTAGATTAATAATTTATGACCGTTTAAATTTTTGCCTGACACAAAAATGGATGATCTACTTTTTGATGGCAGGGTTTTCATGTTTTTATGGGTTTATGGTATAGTTTGATGAATTTTGTATAGGTTTTGTATATTTTTTTTTTTTTTTTTAAGGTGGAAAATTTATTTAAATTCAGTTTTGTCAAATTAATAATGAGGACAGCCATTTTTAACTGTTAACCATAAATGTTAGTTTGACACATCACTGTCATTCAAGGAAAAACCATGCCACCTGGGATAACCGTGAATGTTAGTTTGACACATCACTGTCATTCAAGAAACCACGCCAACTGGAATAACCCACTGGTGGTCCGTAAGGGAGTTGCACTTAACTTTTATTTCTAATGAAATTATTATTTTTTTTGATGAAGAAATAAAAATTATTTTTTTTGGACAAAAAAAATAGATTAATATTTTATATTTTAAGAAAAAAAAAAAAAAAAATTTGAAAAAAAAATTAATATTTTAAATCTTTCGGTAGAAATCACATGAAAGAATTTTTGGCCACCCCATTTCACAAGGGAGTTGTCTATAATGCGAATTTTTGGAGATTCCGGTGATGGAATCCGGCGGAAGAAATGACGTTAAATCTTGAGTTTTAGCAGTTAAAATGGTTTTTTAACTGCATATTTGGATTCAACACCCTGAAAAACCCCTGGGACCTTTTGATTGTGCAGAAACTAGCTATCGAAACTTGGGATTCCAATAAATTGCTGCCGGATTTTGACCGGAAAAATCCGCCGAAAAAACTTTCAAAAAGCATATTTGGATTCAGGGATAAATTGCTGCCGGATTTTGACCGGAAAAATCCGCTGAAAAAACTTTCAAAAAACATATTTGGATTCAGCACCCTGAAAAACCCCTGGGACCTTTTGATTGTGCAGAAACTAGCTTTGCTGCCGGATTTTGACCGAAAAAATCCGCCGAAAAAACTTTCAAAAAGCATATTTGGATTCAGGGATAAATTGCTGCCGGATTTTGACCGGAAAAATCCGCTGAAAAAACTTTCAAAAAGCATATTTGGATTCAGCACCCTGAAAAACCCCTGGGACCTTTTGATTGTGCAGAAACTAGCTATCGAACTTGGGATTCCAATAAATTGCTGACGGATTTTGACCGGAAAAATCCGCCGAAAAAACTTTCAAAAAGTCTCATTATAGACAACTGCTTTCACAAGAGGGTAGCACAAGAATCAAACCCAAGATCTTTGGTTCGGTGAGACTTCATTTCCATGGCCATTGCCACTTGAGCTACCCTTTGCGGAGAATTGAAAATTAATATTTAAACTATGATGTTAGTTTATTAATTTATTAAAAACAAATATTAATAAGTAACTACTATATTAAATAGCTAGTTTTCAAAATAAATAAATAAATAATCAAAGTCAAACTTTAAAGGATGGGAGTCATAAATTTATAAAAACTAAAGCCCTAATGGAGACAAATATCATTTGATAAATAAATAACTAATGGAAATAAATTAAAATAATTTAAAATAATTAATGGAAAATAAATAAAACAAAATATACACTTATATATATATATAAACAAAAACGAAAAAATAATCAATAAATAAAATGGGGCCAACAATAAAATATGGGGCTCATGCCCATTAACAAAAATACTAAAAGGAGTTAAGTATGAATAGGATGATAAAATACATTAAAAAACATGAAGCATCAAGAAAATAAACTCTAATGAAAAATAAATCAACAACAAATACTATAAAAAGGATGTCAATCACTACATGGATTAAATTTAAAAAAAAAAAAAACAAAACAAAACAAAACAAAACCTAAAAATTTAGGAGAATAAGACAGGGACCCAACTTCTATTAATATTCCGACCATCATCTCTATTCAAATTATTGGGGCTTTTTTCAATTTCTAGTTCTCCCTCAATTTACGATGATGGAAATGATTAACCTTAGCAACGACTTGGGCCTCCTCAATGCAGATGTGATGCTTAGACTTATCTGCATGCTCCGCCAAAGCACAGGAGTGTGTCCTAGCATGCTTGATGTCAGCAGCATGCTCACGAATCCTTTGATTAATCGAGCGACCAGTCTCACCAATGTAGGGAGTCCCACAAGAGCATGGGATAATGTAAACACCCTTGATATTCTTGGGGTCCACTGGATCTTTTATAGATCTAAGGGAGTTTTGGATGGTATTTAAAGGGCAAAAGGTTGAAGCCACCTTATGCTTCCTTAAGATCCTTGCAATCTTGTCAGTGGTCCCTTGGATAAAAGGAAGATGAACACCAAAAAATCAATCCTTGGTATCTTTCTTAGCACTATGACCTTTTTCAGCTCCGAGGAAAGCCTTAGTACATTGGTGTCTACTATACACATTATTAAAACACTTAGGAAATGTGCTTTCTCCTCCTTGAGATGGTTCTCATCAGAAACTCTTAAAGCTCTAGTCGCTAAGGTGTTGAGAACACCAAGCTTTTGCGCTGGGAAATGATGAGAATTAGCATGAAGATATTGTTCATTATGAGTTTTCTTACGATATACCTGATGAGAAAAAGAGTTATTATCATTCCTTGAGAGGAGGACGTCAAGGGAGGGAAGACAACAATTATTTTCTTTTCTTTTTTGGAAAAAAAAAACAAAAAAACAAAATTATTATTTTTTTTTTGAAGAAAAATGAATTAATTAAAATATTTTAGTTTTTAGTTTTTGAGTGGTGTAGCAAAGAAAATATAAAAAGTTAAGAAGTTTTGATGTAATAATAATGATAGCATTTTTAAAATAATTCAAAAGAATGAATTTAATAAATGTAAAATGTTAAGTATTTGTGTTGTAATAACAATTGTAGGATTTTTTAAACAATTCAAAAGAATAAATTTATTAAAATTTGAGGAAATTTTAGGTGTTGTAGGTGTGAGGAGGTTGTTCATGGTTTAATGGGACAAAAGGAAATGGATTTTGCATGAGGCTTAGGAATAACAAAAATTTTTGATGTGGAAGTGTTATTTGTTATCTAGGGTTGCTCAAAGATAAAGGGATTAAAACAAATATAAGATTGGGGACTCAATGCTTATCCTATAATCCCTATATCACCAAATCCTTCGAAAAAATATAAAGCTTTATAGACTTTATCAAAGAAATATGTTGATGATAGAGAAATTTGAGCAAATTGAGTTTTTTGACACCATTAAATGGAAAAACATAGAAGTTAACACACAAGCCAACCTTGGAGCATGTTTCTAAGAAGGGCTTTTTTTTATGTCAAATCAAGGTTCAATCAATCAAAGTATTAACCTACCCCTTCCATGGCATGTAAGTGTATTATGGAGACCAACCCAACCATCAACACATGTCTCATCAAGCATGTGCGAAAGGAAAGGAAGTTAAGGCTCTTTTATCACCTACATCCTCATATGCAACTCGTTGTTATGTGATTCTTATGATATGTACAATGGAGGCATTTCATCCTATGTGGGGGATTCCTTGAGATGGTTATGAGTAATGGTAAGTCCCAACCAAATTCAATATAAAGCTTGGCAAGAAATGCAAGGAAGTGAGGTGGTCTCCATCAGTTCTAAGCATGTGGTATAGTTTGGTTTCCATCCAAAACAAGGATTAATATTGCCAAATTTACCACTATTGCAATAATTGTTTTATTTTGTGCAAGCTTAAGGAAGTGTAATGGGGGTTGAAGCACTATAAACAAGAGGTTGTTGAGGCTCATTACAATGTAATTAACTCACTCCTATGATGAAATGGATGGAAAGAGGAGTTTGACCAATACAATTAGGTAGCTAATTGAGCTAAATACTAATGTGTGATTAGAACTATGAACCATATTATAGAATTGAGGGAATGGGAGGTTGACGTGAGGCCTTTTATATTGATCCATGGAGAGTAGTTGGGGATGGCCTCTCAGCTATTATCTATGCAATCACTATTTGATCATATTGTGGCTCATCTTGACCTCCCTAGGGAGGTAGTCATCTCACCTCCTCTTAGAAACACAGTATCTTTGGGGCACTCCTCTCTTTGTGTCCCTTCTCTATCCTTAAAGGAGTGTCTGGGAATTCAACATGCCCTACACTCGGGGTTGATGGGAGCTTTCGAAGAAGCTAGCTACGTAGCCACAAGTAATATTCTAATGCAATGCACTCAAAAACTATGGGACTAGAGCCTCAAGTGGACATGCAAACTACAACTCATTAAGGGAATGAATTTTTTTAAACTTTTCTTCTACTTTTAGTATGTTTTGTTATAGTTCATTTTTGCTTTCTTGTAGCTTGTAAGGAAATAGACCTACTAAACCCTAAATAGATGGAACTAGAAAAGTAGTCTATGTTTTGTTTCAACTAGTATACCATGTGTTATGGAGTCCAAGCTAAGGCTAAATACATCTATAATTCGGTATAAAATTATATGGTTAAGTCATAGTGTTTTGTAACATAAAAGCTCCTCATTGTTATGAAAGAAAATAAGAACTTAAAGAAAATCTTAAAGTATTGGAAAAATCAAAGTAATAAGGATATATAATGTAGTTCTCTAATCCAATAATTGAAAGGACAAAAGGATGATACTAAAACTAAGATAACTTGTGAGTACATGAATGATTATGTTCTAGTAACATAAATTAGTTTTTAGTTAAAATATATGCTTATAAGTTTTGGTCCAAATGTTCAATGAATCATGTTCCATGAGTAATCATGGAGGACATTAAATATCCAACTTATTAAAGTTTCTACCTAGATTCATACATTAACCAAAAACACATTTTCCGACAATCCTTCACCAGCTAAAAAAGGTTGAGAGGAAGGTAGTGGATTTCACAAAATCCATAGTAAAGGATGCCATGAAACTAAATATGGATATATTATAGTTAATGTCTCTATTATAGACTATAGATAAAATAATGAAGGGAGACGATAACAACAAGCCAATTTCAAAACACAAAGCAAAACCACCAAACTAAAATGCCTAAAAGCTTGCATTGCTTTAAAATGGAAATCAACCTAAAAGAAGTATGCCCCCTCCAACATTTTAGTAACATGTAATTTGTAACTCTTTGTCTATACTCTATAACTCGTTGTTTTGTATCATTTTATAAGTAAAAATATAGTTTTCATTACTAGGAATCTTGCTTACCAATCCTTATAGATGGAATTTCATTTAATAAAGAGAAAAGGAAATGCTTCTTCACAATTTGACCAGACTCTTTCTTTGCTTTAACCATCACCCCAGTGACAATGATCGTGACTATAGATGATCCAGATTGGATCATTATATTGTTTTTCATCCATGTGGATGCTTTTAGAGTGGAAAACGTGGAGGAATGACCTCACAGGACTATTTTTACCAACAGGGCCCAGTTTCGCTAGTTGAGATCTAAAACCTTCTAAAGGAAATTTGATGCATCAAATGGAATTTTTTGGGGGTAAAATTTTCCACTTAAGCATGATACATTTTACTGTAATTATACACATAGATACATTTCCAATAGCACAAGGATCACCTCAATCATAGTCCATTTGCAAAAGTTATGTCACTTGGAAGTTGATATTGTTATTTTGACCACCATAATTTGAGAGGATGCCATGCCAGCCCCCATTATTCATGGAAAATGGGCTAGCCATGTGATCGGGATGAAGAAGAATCTAGAAGAGTCCATATTGTAATTAGTTAAGAGTCACAAGGAGTCATACTTAACCACTTGTAGGCAATCAGACTATGTTATTATTAGACCACTAGAAGGAAAAAGTGTTCCATTTTATTTGAGTGCATTTTGTTCCACAAATGAGCAAAGTAGCTAAGAGTGGATAAAGAAAGAGGAAACAGAGAGGATTTGTGCATTGTATCAACCCACATGCCACAAGTCTTATGTTTTTGTACTTGCATCCCTTTCTATTCAGAGAAAGAGAGAGCAAAGCAACTTTACCTTCCAACTGGGTTTTATCTCAAAGGGTTTCTCAAGGTATATCTTGTGTTCTTATGGTTGTGAGTGATTGTCTTTTTTTTATTCTCTATTGTCTATATTTAATATATTTCATGTATGAAACAATAACTCAATAAATCTAGAAATATAAGGAAAAATAACCCACATAGTATAGATTTCATATTTTCAAGTATAATTTTATCAGAGCTATGACGAACTATTCAATAAAATATCCAAGGAAGTTTATAGATCAATAGATAGTCCAATGTTAGTTTTTGTAGCTCTAAAATGCGTTCTAGTCTCAAATGGTGTCTATGAGACTAATGAACACAATGGATTAATTATCTCCAATACCCAGAAAATGATTCCTAATGAAATTGTCTTAATTAAATTAATTAGCTAGTTTTAATTATTTTCCTAAGTCTAACTTAGGGAAATGGGTCAATTAATCGGGATTAATTTAGACAAATCAATTTTACTCTTATAATTCTAAAAAAAATATTTTTAAAAGTTGATATGATCTTAGCCTTCGATTGGAGATAGATCATGATCGTTGATTCGTCAATGAGAGATTATAAGAAGAGATCAATGGGACCTTTTGAAAACACATTGAAGTAACAACTTTGCAATGACAACAAGGGTGTAGTGATAATGTGGGAGACACCAACAATAGGGATCAATTGTGATCAAGATCGATTTTTCGAAGAGGTATTCTTTACAACGATTTCCAGATTCTTAGTGACAAAAGGGGGTCGATTTATCTGTAGAAGTTAAATTTCTCTAGCGAGTGTGAATTGTTTCAGGGAGGCCGAGTTTTGGGGGAAAGTGAGAATTTTCTAGTGGAATTGTTTTGCATAGGAGAAGTTGAATTTCCCAGTGAAAGAAGAAATTTCATTGGAGGCTAAGTTATTTTCCTAGTGAATACGAGTTTCCAGAGAGGCTGAGTTATTTGCCCAGAACGCAATAGTTGGATCGATTCAGGATCACAAAGAGAGGCCAAATTGATTTAGAGGGGTTGAGTTGCTTTCATGGATTTGTGTTAGGTTTCAGAAGTGAAGAAATTAATTTTCTAGAATTTTTTTATTACAAAACAAGTAATTGATGTAAATTTCAATTACATATTTATTGAAGAATAATAAAATCCCTCATCAGCAGAATTGGTTTTCCCTTCAAAGTTTTTCAAAGGATAATTTGTCTTAAAATACCAGTGTCAAATTTTTATGTGTGTTATTTTATCAGTTCTTGTGATTATTTATTTGTGAAATTGCAGTTGTGTTTTAATTCAGTATTTGGCATAAGTAACTTACATAAGACAAATAATCTAGAAAGGTAGAAGATTAATACTTGTAAAAGATTAATACTTGTAAATGCAATAGAATTTTCACATGGTATCAGAGCAAGCTTAGTGAAGCACATATTTGAGGGCAAAAGAAGCTTGACATAAGGCATGGGAAGAGAAATCAAGGGTTTATAAAACCCAGGTCAAACAACTCCAGATTTATTTGGGTTTTTTCCATTTTCTAAGGGTTTTCAGAAATGGCTTCAGTAGCACTGAGAAATCAGGATAGATTGGATGGAGCTTGAAAATATGGTGTCTAGAAAGCCAAAATTTCATTGTTGCTAGAGGAGAATGGTCCCAAAGAATATTTGACCAGTGTTGTAGTTGTACCAACATATCCAACATAGCTCATTGCATATAAGAAGGAAGATTCCAAGGAGAGAAGAATAGTTCTTGACGGAGTTAAGGATCTTATTTTTCTGCATATCACAAATCTAGATAAAATAAAGAAGATGTGGGACACCATTCTAAATATGTACTAGAATGCTGCCATGAATAGGAAGTTGATACTCAGGAAGAAGCTAAGAAATACCAGGATGAATAAGGGTGAAGACATTGTTAGCTACCTCACCAGGCTCAAACTTGTTAAGACGAGTTGGTTGTTGGTGAAGATCAACTAAACGATGATGAACTCATGAGAATAAAATTGAATGGGTTCTCAAAGTAGTGGGATGTGTTTGTTCAAGTGATTAATGAATGAGATACACTACTGAGTTTGGATCAACTGTGGAGAGATTTCACTCAGTAGGAGATTAGACTAAGTCTTGTCAGTGGCAATAGTAGCAGTAAGCCCCAGAAGCATGAGGATGACAAGAACATGGCCCTAGTAGGAAGGGGAAAGGCCAAGAAGGATTCTAGTAAAATATCCAAGGGAGGAGAGAAGAAATTGGACTTGAGTAAAGTGCTTTGGTTGAGGTTAGAATTATCACTATGTCAGTCGATATCTAAACTAGAAGAAGGGAGACAAGAATAAGAAAGGGAATAAATAGACAACAACTTCAGTGGAAATTGATGAGCTATCTTCAATATTAGAGGATGAGTTCTCTTTCATTGCTTTCCTCTCTAGCTCTACATCTAAAGGTGTATGTTATATTGACAACGAAGCATCGTGTCATATGGAAAGAGTTAGAGAATATTTTTCCAGTTATCAAGAAGAGGAAGTGGGTTTCTAGATTCAGATGGGAAATAAGTCCAAGTGCACTCCAGTTGGGATAGGGATAGTTACCTTTTAAAGGGGATCAAGCAAGAGTACCCATGTTACAAGTGTGTTGCATGTGTTAGGTTTAGGCATGAACCTGATTTCAGTTTCATCTCTTCAGGAGAAGGGATATGATGTCTAATTTTAAGGGCCAAAGGTGTATATTAAGCATTGGGATTAGAAATCAACAAAATATATTGGAATAAGGAGCATCAAGTTATACAAGTTGTTGTTGGACGCTCCAAAGGCACTAGTGAGCATCAACAATAACAGATACATGGGAGAATTATGGCCTATAAGGATGGGACACATCCATCATGGAGCACTCAAATTGCTCAGGGAGATCGTGACAAGAGTTTTTGAAGTTAGCACGAAACACAATGATGTGTGTAGGGGGTGCATGCTTAGGAAATTTGTGAAAGCAACATTTCCTAGGAGTGACAGTAGAGCCAAGGGTGTGCTTGGGTTAAGTATCTTGTTGTCTACAAAATCTCTTAAGGGGTTATGAGTATTTCATAACATTCATTGATGTTTACTCCAAGAAGACCTGTATATACTTCTTGAAGACAAGGGATGAAGTCTCTAGTCACTTTCAAGAGTTTAAGGCTCTTGTGGGGAACATGACAAGAAAGAAGATAAAGGTGCTTCATACAGATAATGGAGGTGAGTATGCAGAGAAAGCATTCAAGGAGTTATGTGCAAAGGAGGCCATCAATAGAGAGTGGACAACTCTATATAACCCATAACAAAAAGGGGTTGCTAAGAGGAAGAACACATCGATAGTTGGAGCAGTCAGGGTGGTTTTATATGACCAGGATTCCTAAATTTCTATGGGAAGAGGCATGTAGTACAACACTATATATTTAGAACATGGTTCCTCACAAGGCGTTGGGGAAGATGACACCCAAGGAGGCATTTATAGGAAATGTAACACATCCTCCCACATTTACCTGCTTTTATAAGCTCTCCAAGGTAAACATGAATTGAGCGTTACTATGACATGACCCAACCTCCAAGTCCTAGTTATGGAAGTGGGGAAGACTAACCAGAAAGCTTACTGCCTTTCCTCAAAGACACTAGATCACTCAGGAGTTTGAAAACCACCCCTGGAGATTAATCCCTGCTGGAACTCATATTTACAAGATTGACACCCTAACCGCACCATTGAAATATTGTGCATATAGTTATGAGGCTCCAACCACACCCATAAGCCTTCCTACATGTGGTCATGACCAAAATTTCCCTATTCTGTGCCAACAGTCACGAGGTCTGTGCCACTTTTCTAGGCTAGCTTCTAGACCACTGCCCAGAACTTTCTAGAGTTAAGTTTAAGATGATGACAAGTCTAAACAATTAATACTAGGTATAGATCTTGCCCAAAACATGCTTAACACATGACAAACATTTCGTCAAACATATGATAAACATAGAAGCTACAGATCATGAATGCATATATGATCATAAAGTTTTGTACTTCGTTAGAGAATCATTAAGAAGGTGCAATCTCCTCTCAAATAGCTATAACAACACTTGTTAGCCCGTGAATTCATTAACCATTCAATAACTTATCAAACCATGAACAAGATCCATATTAAGAGCGCATCATATAACCGGGCATATAGCCATAACAGAAACCATGAAAAATCATTCATAAGATCAACATAATAACCAATACATGTGCTCATTGATCATAATGGGAAAGTAGCTCATATTAACATATGCAAAAGCCAACCAAGTCAAGAACTTCCACATGCCAACCGAACATAGATTAGGTTGAACCAAATATCTCTTTCAGCCAATCACCCTTGTGCCATGTTCCAAGCATGAATGTGGAAACTCATGGGATAAATCAAGACATAACCAAACATAGAATCTAGAGGCTAAACCACCTCCACCCTCAAGCTATTATGATCTCATGTAAACCAGTCCTGAGATCACAAAACAAAAATAATCTTGGACGCCTCAAAATTCCTTCACCATACTTAGAGGGATTTTCTCATCTCCACCTTCCTGCCGAGGGATTCCTGGAGAAAACCATCTCCACCCCCAACCCTTTGGATTTTCCTGAGACCCCCTTGACTGTATCCAAAAACTTATGGAAATCCAAAGCTCAACCATGAATGAATCCCATCAGACCATGGTTATCCAGGAAATGGCAAGGCAAGGCTGAAACCATTGTCAATCTAGGAAAAACCCATGTTAATGACAATAAATGAACCAAATAATCAAATGCATGTACCATGCATTCATGTCCCAGCAAGGAAATTACACATGCAACATGTTACCTGCAAAACATTCTTGTTGTAGTTGTTGATCCAAATTTATCCTTACGCTCCCTTGCTTTCCTTTACCTAACCTTTTCTTTCCTTTGCTTACTTGCTTGCTACTCTTCGAGCTCTCTCCCTTTCTCTAAAATTGATCCAAAGCCAAAACTGACAAAAAGTTGTAATGACCAAAAGTTGTGAATTGTTTCTTTGATGCCTTTTTATCATTGATGTCTCCTTTTTCTTTCATTTTCCTCATTTCCTCTCTAATTTCCCTTGCATGCATATTTATGTCTCTTCATCTTCCTTTTCTCCCATTTTCCTTGATTTCCTTAATTAAATGCCATTTATTGCCTCTTTTCCTTTGCCAATTTTCATATCCATTAATTTACCACAAGTAATGCCCAATATAATGTTTTTCCACCGTTCAGCTTGGAATACGTGTCCCATGAACTTCGTTTTATTTTATTTACATGGAAAATTAACTTGCGGTTGTCATAGGAAAGAAGCAGGAGGTCGAACACTTCAGGGTAATTTCTATCATAGATTATTGTCACGTGCTAGATAATAAAGGGACCAAGTTGTATTCAACTATGGAGAAGGGATATTTCGTTGGCTACATCAAAACATCCAAGGCATACAATATTTCTAGGCAGTAGGAAGATTATAGTGAGATAGTATGTGAAGTTCTAGGAGGATAAGGCCTTTAGGATATCTCACGAGTTTCTAACAGTTGATCATAATGATCCAACAGAAGCTCCAAGGGATGAGCATGGTTCTCATTGTCAGGGCACTAGTATGAGTACAATGACTAGTACAAGAGTAGGTATATGTGTTAAGGAGAATTCACAATAGGTGTATCCACAACAACAGGTGTTGGGCCGTACAATGGGTATAAGTTTACTCTTGATTACACTGTCTTTTTCCTTCTTTTTATGTATTTGCGCCCTGATATAGTAAGAGGTTGATAAAACTTCGATGAGAAATGAATAAAATTGCTTTTGATACAGTTCGACTAAGCAAAGCTAACTTTCGTTGTTTTTATGCAGAAATTGGCAAAGGGAACAACTGTTGTTCAAAAGATTGAACAACAAATGCTAAACAGAGGAAAAGGAGCATGTCTTATGCGGACAAATCAAGGAATAAATCAAGAGGATCAGTGCAAATTGGAATGTTGTTTGATAATATCATTTAGTTGTGAATTCCTCAGGATCTCTTGATCCTAAGGAATCACAATTATCTCTTTTACTTCTTTATTATAAAAGGGAACTTCTCGCCCTTTTGAGGGTAGTAATTTTAATGTACGAAGTGTAATCTTGAAGAAGGTAGCGCGTTGTAATGACATTTGAATTCAACAATTAATACATGAATTGAGTTGTTGTTCACTCATGGTATTCTGAAGTAGTTAAGTAGTATTCGCTAGCGGTTTGGGCCCGGTCACTGGTGGATTCCACTGCTATTCCCTGGGTTTTTACTTTTCCTTTATCACAAGTTTATTTACTCAGCTTTACAATTTTACAGACAGTTTACTTTCATTGGTGTGGAATTCGTGTATGTATTTCATTACTTCTTAATTCTATCAATCGATTTCATTTACTTATGTTGTGGATTGAATTAATCATTAGGAGAGAGTTATTTCCGGTTCATTAAAAGATAGAAGTGTTATTGATTGGTTTGAATGCTTTATTCCTCGGCAGTAGTTTAGAATCAACTAGAAGAGCTCTTTTATTGCTACAATGCACTCAGTTGATGTGATTGCAATTAGAATCTCTTGATTAAGATTTGTTGGGTGTGGAGCATGATTATTTAGAGGTGTTTGTTTCAGTCGGATGTAGACCCCAGGAAGTTTGTACACCCCTCCACGCGGGGGGTGTGGGGGGGACTTGTCCCCCCCACGGGGGTTCGAGGGGGCTGACCCCCCCTCAGCTGGGGAGTCCGAGGGCCAGCGGTCCCTCGGCGGGGTTTCAGGGGCAGCGCCCCCGAAGCTAAAAATAGAGGTAAAATTGCCTTGTAAAAGTATAGTAATTTCTAGTCAATTTGGGCCGTTCATTAGGCGGATGATTTGACGGTAGAACTTATGTTTAGTTTAGGGTTTTTTTCCCTAGAAGGCAACCCCTCTCTTGGTATGAGAGCATTGTATTGAGGCTATGTAATAGATGTGTATTCTCCGAGTGAGAAATAGAGAGGTGAGACTGTGAGAGAAAACAAAGGATATTACAACGGATCTGCTGCAGGTTGTGTCTCTTTCATTTTGTTGGATAATAGAAAGGAAGGACTGGCTATTCGGGGTGGACATAGCCCAAACTGGGTGAACCACATATATCTGTGTCTCTCTAGTTTTATGCGTTTTTTGTGTTTATATTTCTGCAATATTCTATGTGTTCCATTGCTCTGTAATATATAATTATTCTAACAAGATTGAGTCTTGGTTCTGATTAAGGTTGAGTTTTGATGCTTAGATAGATTATTTTCCCTGAAGTTACAAGCTTGAGATTTATAATTTAATTTGTTTACTCTTGTATTGAATTTAATAAATTATCTCAAATCATTACTCTCCATAGATATAGAATTTGCACATATTGTGTACACTCTTGGAACAGAAAGACGTACCCAGATTGATGACTAATGTGAGGCAATTAGGAGTTTTTAAAGACACCTTATAACACCCAACATTTTGGCGTCGTTGTAGGAGAGAGTGTTGCCATTTCACAGAAGAGTGATGTATGTTTGATAGTTGCTGCTAGGAAAGAATTGGGTATTAAAAACAAAAGGTAAGAACCTGCGTACGAGTAAGTAAAGTGCTTGCTCCCTCGCTCGCTTTTCAACGCAATTAGGTAGGAATTGAAAGTAGAAACAGAAATTTGATGTTTATTTGTTGTGAAAGAATTGGGTATTAAAAACGGAAGGTAAGAACCTATGTACGAGTAAGTAAAGTGCTTGCTCCCTCGCTCGCTTTTCAACGCAATTAGGTAGGAATTGAAAGTAGAAACAGAAATTTGATGTTTATTTGTTGTGAAAGAATTGGGTATTAAAAACGGAAAGTAAGAACCTATGTACGAGTAAGTAAAGTGCTTGCTCCCTTGCTCGCTTTTCAGTAAAAAAAATTGCTTAGGAATTCAAGTAGAAATGAATGTTTTTATTTTTGTATGAATGACTAAGAAGAAAAGAGCAGAAAAATATATAATTCCTCCATCCAAATCTGAAAAATCCAAGGGACCGATGACCCTTGGACGATCAACCTTTATTGAAGAAATCATAAGAAAAGCTGAGTCTCAGTCATCAATAGGACCCCGAATTGTTTCCACAATAAATCCTACTGTAACCCTTCAATCCGCAGGATCACCATCTGTAGCTAACGCTGAGATTCACAGCAGAACTAAAGGGTCTAAACAGAGTTTTCATAATACTGAAAATTTGCAGTTTAGCCCTTTACAAGAAGGGAATTCTTGCAACCTCCATGAATGAGGAGAAACAGGTAGTACTAAATTATCAGAACCCAAATCTCCTCAAACAGTGGTTGAACAGAGGACCCCCAGTATTCCAGACCAAGGAAGTGTTGTTAAGATCATTTTACAAGTCTCTTCTATCCCTCCTAGGAACAAATCTCCAGCTCTGGAAATCCCTGAAGAGTATTCACATATTTTTGACCAAATGGCCAATAATCAGTGACAGCCTCAATCCTCTACATTACAATATCCTATTGTTGACACAGCTGTCAATGCTCCCATGAAAGCCATCCCATTACAGAATATTCCTACCTTTCATGGGCTAACTTCAAATGATCCCGATGCATTCCTTTTTGAATTTGATGTTTTATGTAGGGGTTATGATTACACTACTGACCTATAGAAACTGAAGTTGTTTCCTTCTACTTTGAAAGGGAGCAACTCTGCATTGGTTTATGGGGCTTGGTGGAGGTACCATTAACGACTGGGAACAAACGAAAACAACCTTTCGGAAAAAATACCAAGATTTTTGCCGAAGTAGAGAACTGAAGGATGAAATCTTTCAAATGGTAGCTAAGACTAACGAGACTCTTGAAGAATTTGTAGAATGTTTTCAATATAATCTGCAAAGATCTCCTTATGAAAATCTACCCCCTGAAGTTCTTAAAACCACAATGACTAAAGGTATGAAAGACCAGTTAATGGGGAAAGTGGATATTTATCGAGAGGATTTTGACAATATTGTACAATTGTGTATCAAGTGTTCTAGAGGCAGTACAAGGCTGAAACCAACAGGGTGCAATGTGATCACTAGAGATAATAGGACCTCAGAAGGAAGGATTACACGAGTTGAAATTGGTAATTTTCTTGAAGATTTCAAGACTGATATCTTGGGAACCCTGATAACACAATTGGATATCATGCAAGCCAAACAGAAACAGGACGAAGCAGAATAGAACCTGGCTATTTTCTGTCCACAATGTAGGAAGAAACACCATCATAGAGAATGTTCGCTAGATATGATACGTACATGTGCCATTTGCACTAAGGATCATGGTACAGAAAGTTGTTCATTGCTTCTTGGGTTAAAAGCGGTCTTCAAGGAAGCCGAGGAGGAAGTGGAGCTAGTATATCTGATGAACCAACACCGTCAATGGAAAGCACGACTGACAGGTATGCCTACAAACCCTTCTTCATTCTTTCCTTCCTCACAATATAATTCTCAACAGTATCCAGGGACAGCATGGTAGAACCAACCACCCTTCTCTAATTGGCCACCTCAAGCCTTTTCTATGCCATCATGGCCCAATCAATCAAATTGGTCAAATTCCTCTTATCCTCCACCATTTTGGCAGAGTAACCCCTATCCCTCACAATGGTCCCCTTCTACCTCGCAAAATCAGAACTGGCAACAGAATTGGCAATGATCAGTAAACCAACCTACTGGAACAGTTCCTCCATCTCAACCAACCTTACTAGCACCTTATGCATTGCAGCAAAATCCTCAATCTAATATACGGCCATAACTCCCAGCCCGACCAAATTCAAATCCTAACAATAGATCCATCCAGTCAGTACAAATTATTGAGAGTCTGGACCCTGAAGTTGAGTCGAGAGAATGTAATGAACTTAAGTTAAGATCTGGACGCATAATTACACCAGATGAGGATAAAAATCTACAACCTGAAATCAAAGAGACATATCCAGATAAGCCTTCGACTGTAGATAGCCAGCAAACAATGTAGGGAGAAGATACAGTCAGGTAGAAGGATCCCAAGAAAATCATAATTTCTTCTCCCCCATTCCCAGGAAGATTGATAATATCTCGACCAATTGAATATCCTGATTTTGATCTTTTGGGAGAACTCGAGAATATCTGTATAAAAATACCCCTCCTCTAGGCTATTCAAGACTTTCCAATATATGCTAAAACTATTAAAGAATTGTGTATAAAGAAGTCTGTGAGGAAAACAAAAATAACCCCAACTGTCCATGTTGTCGGAACTTTGTCTGATTTATTACTAGGCAAAGAGACACCTGTAAAATATGAAGACCCAAGAAACCCCATTGTCATAGTCCAAATAAATGGCCACTCTTTTCCCAATGCTTTAGTCGATCTAGGGGTAGCCATTAACATTCTCACAACAACTTGTGAAATGCTTGGCATCACAGCCTTGGAACCAACAACTACCTTGATGGAACTTGTTCATCGCTCAGTCATTAAGCCAGAAGGAACATTACCAGATGTGATGGTTTCCGTAGACACTTGGGAATATCCGACAGTTTTTTTTATTATTAACCCTAGGAACTGGGTAGATGGACATCCCTTAATATTAGGAAGGCCTTAGCTAGGAATAGTTGATGCTTATATCAGCTTCCAGACAGGTAGTATGACCATAATCCGAGGAAATGATGTAAAGAATCTAGTCTTATACCCTCCTGCTCAGCCAAGCCTAACCATTGTAAAAAATCGGAAATAACTTGTAACATATTTAACAAAAAATATTCATTCACCATTGATTGTGGCAGATGCCCTTGAATTCAAAAACCAAATAAAAGACAATGTCATTAATACTTTTATCGATCACCCTGCTATGGTGTCTAATTTGAGATGTCACATGATTAAAGAAGTCCTTGACAATGAGATTGAAGAAGATTCCCTGAGAGATATCAATGACCAACCAATACCAACAACCATTGTCTATAATACCCAGCCTATCGAAATCGAGGAAGGGAAGATCCTGAACATCAATAGTAATCTAAGTAGCGACGAGCAACATAAACTTATCCAAGTCCTTAGGAAATACAAAGGGGCTTTTGCATGGGACTACCCAGACATGAAAGGGATTGACCCTCAATTATGCATGCACCACATCTACACTAAAAAGGATGCAAAACCCGTTCGACAACCACAACATAGATTGAATCTTCATCTAAAGGATATTGTGAAAGAACAACTTAAAAAATTATTAGATATGAATTTTATTTATCCTATATCTAACAGTAAATGGGTTTCCCCATTAGTCGTTGTCCCCAAAAAGAATGGAAAATGGAGGATATGCGTTGACTACAGAGCACTCAACAAAGCAACACAAAAAGACCATTTTCCCCTTCCATTTATCGATCAAGTCCTCGATACACTAGCAGGGAATAAATTCTTCTCTTTCTTGGATGGCTTCAGTGGCTACAACCAAATTCAGATTGCTCCTGAAGACCAGGATAAAACTACTTTTACCTGCCCGTGGGGAACATTTGCTTACAGATTATTGCCTTTTGGATTGTGTAACGCACCTGCTACATTCCAAAGAGCCATACTTAGTATTTTCGCAGACTTGATAAATGAAGGATTGGAGGTGTACATGGATGATTTTACACCCTATAGGGATGACTTTGATCAGACATTACAAACATTGGAGAAAGCCCTAGAATGGTGTATTGCTACTAGGTTATGCTTAAGTCATGAGAAATGTCATATGATGATGACAGAGGGCCTGATTCTTGGTCATTACATTTCAGTAGCTGGAATTCAGGTAGATCCAGTAAAGATACAGGTAATCCTCTTATTAGCTACTCCCTGCACTGAAACATAAGTACATAGTTTTTTGGGATTTGCTGGATATTATCGTAGATTTATAAATAAGTTTTCGCAGATTGTTGCACCTTTATATGTCTTAACAAGGAATGTTGATTTTATATGGAATGATAAATGTGACACTGCCTTCACATATCTTAAACGGTTAGTATCGACAACACCAGTATTATGAGGGCCGAACTGGGATATACCTTTCCAGATTTCAGCAGACGCATCAGATACAGCTATTGGAGTTGTTCCTGGCCAAGAAGAAGACAAGAAACCCTACACTATATACTATATCAGAAAAAACCTAACTCCTGCTGAGTTGAACTATACAGTCACAGAAAAAGAGTTTCTAGCTATTATGTATGCTATAAACAAATTTAGACATTATATAACTAGATATCTATCTTTCTGTATACTGATCACTCTGCTATTAAATATCTAGCCCACAAACCTATCACAAATGGAAGAGTGACATGTCGGTTACTACTTTTGCATGAAGTTGACATAACTATAAGGGATCAACCAGGAAAGGAGAACCTGGTGGCGGACTTCCTCTCTCGAGTACCAAGAACAAATGATACAATGGCGGTGGAGGATTAGTTCCGGGATGAACATTTGTTTGTTGTGGCAATAAAAACACCATGGTATCAGATGTGGAAAATTAATTAGTAGTGGAAAAATTGCCCAAACATCTGACATCCATAGAACAGAAATTGATTGTGCAGTGCAACACTCGTTTCTCCTAGATTGGAGGATATCTTTTCCACACAGGGGCTGACATGCACATGATCAGGTGCATCAAGGAGGGCGAAATTTATGATATCTTAAAAGCTTTCCATGAAGGAACTTGTGGTGGACACTTTGTAGACCACAGAACTGGACATAAAATTCTACGAATGGGCTACTACTGGCCCACTATTTTTAAGGATGCTAAGAAATTTGTTCAGGCATGCGATAGTTGCCAAAGGATGGGCCGCCTTGGGCAACCTGATGAAATGCACCTGCATCCATAGCTAGTGATAGAACCTTTTGAGCGTTGGGCATTAGATTTCGTTGGGCCGATCAAACCATCATCCAACTAGAAATCGTATATATTGGTCACAACAGAATATGTAACTAAGTGGGTGGAAGCAGTAGCGTTACCAAGAGAAACAAAGCAAATTATTATTAACTTTATTTTCAAAATTTTTGTGTGGTATGGTTTACCCAGAGAAGTGATTACTGATGGTGGGAAACAATTTGTGAGTCACAAGTTTGCTGCTACACTGAAAAATCATCACATTACACATAGAAATACCTCTCCGTATCACCTGCAGGCAAACAGGCAAGTAGAGAGCACCAACAAAGTTATCGAAGCTATTTTAATGAAGACAGTGTCATCGCATAGACAAGACTGGACTGCTTGACTGCAAGAGGCCTTGTGGGCATATCGCACAACTTGGAGAAACACTACTGGATACTCTCCATATCAGTTGGTATTTGGTAAGGAACCCATTTTCCCCATAGAATTTGAAATACAAACACTAAGGATAGCCCAAGTGTTAGGACTTGACTTAATTGAAGCCCAAGTTAACATGTTACAACAAATAAACGAATTAGATGAAATTCGACTATTGGCTCTACAACATACTGCACTTATTCAACAGCAAAGAGCCAAATGGCATGATGCCCTTATTAAGAAAAAGACATTTCATGAGGGCGACTGGGCACTTCTATATGATTCCAGGTTCCAATACTTCCCGGGCAAACTACATACTAGATGGCTAGGCCCTTAAGAAACAAATAAAGTACATGACAATGGCACCCTTACATTGGCCACCATTGATGGGTCTAGTTCTTCTTTTAAAGCAAATGGGCATCGGGTACGCCTCTACCAAAAACCACTTACCAGAGAATATTTCTACCAGTAGATACATGAGGACCCCACCATGAAAGTTTTAGCTGAAGAGGGCAATCCCTCGACAGCTTCATGATGATAAAAGTTATTTCTTCATTGTAAATATGTAAATATGATTGCTCATTTGATTTGATTTTCTTTCTTTTTCTTTTTTTCTCTTTCTATTGTTCAAACTTTTGAACAACACTTTTTGCGTGTCTTTGTTGTTCAAACTTTTGAACAACACTTTCTTTGCGTATTTTCGCTATTCAAACTTTTGAACAGTTGTTATTCAAACTTTTGAACAACACTTTTTTGCGTGTCTTTGTTGTTCAAACTTTTGAATAGCTACTATTCGAACTTTTGAACAACACTATTTTCTGCATGTCTTTGTGTTCAAACTTTTGAACAACACCTTTTTTTGCGTGTTTTTGCTATTCAAACTTTTGAACAAGTCACTGTTCAAACTTTTGAACAACACTTTTCTTCCATGTTTTGCTGTTCAAACTTTCGAA
The DNA here is from genome assembly GCA_000404065.3 of Pinus taeda. Taxonomy (NCBI): domain Eukaryota; kingdom Viridiplantae; phylum Streptophyta; class Pinopsida; order Pinales; family Pinaceae; genus Pinus; species Pinus taeda. The sequence goes on from APFE030745658.1 coordinate 144,802, forward strand.
CAACACTTTTTGTGTATTTGGCGCTGTTGTTCAAACTTTTGAACAACACTTTTTCTTGCGATTAATTTGTTGTTCAATTTATTAAACAACATTTTTTTTCCTTTTGTGTGATTGCTCTTAACTTATCTTAGCCCCTTTTGACTTACTTACCGGAGAACCCACAGTAAAAACTATTTTTCATCAACGTTTCAAATCCCAACTGGGATCCATCATCAAGACTTCTTGAATGTTGATAGTAGAAGATCTTAACTGAGAGATTTAAATAGTTATGAGGTGAGTTGATTTAAAGATGAAATGAAGGTCGGCTTGATTAATAATATTTATTATTATCTTTTTTAGTTTTTATTATTATTAATTATTAATAATAGTTAATGTTTAATTATTAATAGATCTTAATTAATAATTAATAATAATAATAGTTAATAGTTATTAATAATTAGTAATAGTTAATAGTTAATAAAAGTTATTATTATTATTATTAATTTATTATTTAATAATATTCTAATTATTATTAATTATTAATTAATAATAATTAATAGACCTTAATTCTTATTAATTATTTAATTAATAGATCTTAATTATTATTAATTATTAATAATTAATACTTATTATCATAATTATTATTGTAAATGTTATTAAATAATTATTATTAATATTATTATTCCTACTTAATAGTTTTGAAAATTATTATTAAGAGTAAAAATAATAGAATAATAGAAATACTACTAGCTATTGGAATATGAGAGGGAGATATCTACCCACTGAGCGTTATACCTTGAGATGTATTGGTGATCTTAATTTCTCTAATTAAGAGAAGCCAACTTCCACTAATCTCAATACCATTGTCCCTGTTGAGATTATGTGGATGTTTGATAATCTCAAAAGCTTCTCTAATCTTTCGCTTATGATGTTGTTCTTCTCTTGCGACAATAGAAGCATTTTCCAAACACATATGGTGCTTAGTCTTTTAGGAATGCTCTGCTAGCCCCATTTTGTTTACTTTTTATGGCATGAACACACTACTTTCATGAGGGCAAGAAGTATGGATCCTATTGAAGGGATTTAATACTATTGACGTTATGATCTTTAACATAATAGCCTCTTGATGATAGATTCTTTTCAAGAAAAGGGACACAGTTATTTATATACTACTCTACTGCATTGTTTTCTATTGTACCTGATACTGATGGATCATCTTGAATACCGTGCTGGTTCTACTTCTCCTGGTTATAAACTTCTCTATCTATAATAAATAAGACTATGGGTATATTTTTTTCTATTGACATATTCAACATTTTCCGCCATCCCTGCTCTTAAGGAGTACTGAGCCTCCCTCTATTTATCATAAAAATATGTAATAATAACAAAATTTTGTTCGCAGATGGAGGATAGGGGGTCTCATTAAGAGCCAGCCTACCATGTTCATAAGGTTGTAGCAAAGTGGCATTCCCACTATGGCCACCACACCAGGGTTATGATCCATTCGATAGCTAGAATATCCTTGGAATAGGAGGTCTCATCATGAGCTGGCCTGATCACTTTTGCTACATCCCAGTGAATGGAAGTGCAATCATCTGGTTACCACGCCAGCACACTGACCTCTTCTGTAGAACAACAATAGAATTTTCACTTATAAAGTGAGGATCTTGGCTCATAAGGGTTATAATACCCTCTTCTTATTCTTTCTTGTTCGAAGAAATTATTTCCTTAATTTTTTTAGAACCTTTATGCATGAGATAATGTTTTTTTGATCAATCGTATCATTCCCAGCTAAGATACCATCAACAAAGCATCTTTTTGGCATATTGTTGTCATTTTTCGCATAACCTATCATCAACCCAAAGCGTCTTATCTTTTATTCATAACTACCTTTTATACACTCCACTCTCATTATAACCATACCTCTTGTCGTCCCGTCATTGATATGTGTACTCTATCCCATTTACTATTGTACCCTTCACCCTCTTACCTTGCCGTCAAAACATCACATCCCTGTCTATTCGGTCATAGGTGACCACTCATTTGAAGGAGGGGGAGGACTCCCATTACACCCTTGCATGCGCTATATTTATTTTATTGGATTTCATATGTTGCTATGGTATCCCATGATTAAATGGCATGTGGCAATATGATAGTCCCCGAATTAATAATATTAATTCTCATGGAAATGCCGCTTAACATCATGAAAGTTAGTCATTACATCTGCTTGCTGTTCTATCTGACCATTGTTGTTCTCTGCTACATGTTTCTTACTATTGTTGTTCCCTGTTGCGTTTTTCTTGCTTGATCATCTTTTGAAATTGTAGGAAGAATTCAAGCATTATGGGTGGAAAATCAGTGCGCTAAGAACCTTTAGTATTGGAAATTTTGGACAGAGCCAGGGAAATTCTGGTGCGTGCAGGATGGATGTCATACTTCACCAGGCTTCAGGCCCCTCACAGTGAAGTTGCTATCGAATTCTTGCAGCATTTACGGACTGGGCAGTGCATGGTGAGAGGAAGAAGAATCACAGTATCAAAAGCCGTGATAGCTAAAGTATCTAGACTGCCGACGGAAGGAATTGTATGGCCTAAGAAGCATGTAATGTTGCAAGATGCGGTGGAGATTTTCAGAGATGCAAGCAAGGAATTAACCAGAAAAGGCAAGGGCATTCAACCATCTTCTCTGGGAGAACAATGGCATGAGTTGGAAAGTGTTGTCCAGAGGTACATTACCTGTGATGGATGACGAGGTGTGGTAAGACCACGACAACTCAAACTATTAGTTGTTTTAAAACAAAAGCTCACTGTTAATATACCATCTTTCTTGAATTTTACTGCATGATACTGCTGATAGAATAAGACGGGCTAGGCACCCCGAAACTGTAGTTAGCCACCATGGTTTGATTAGACTAATTCTTAGCCATAATCTTGTTCAACAAAACTTAACTTGGGATGGTCTCATAGCGCCTCTAGAGATTAGTCAAGACCCTGTAATCCAAAACTCTGCAATCTTGTAAATTAGCCAGCAGAGCCTGGTTCCAAAGAGGAAAAGGACTGCTCATTCAAAAATTGAACCCCATAAGCGTAAGTGGTTTGCAAGGTTAAAACTAGCCCAGAGGATGTTTGTAAATCCTCAGGATAGTGCCGAACGACCAACGGAGCCATCCAGACCAATTAGTGTATAGGACTCTGAGTCAGAACCAGAGGAATAATGCAATTCTAATCTAGAACCAGAAGAAAAGGATAATGCAGAGCTCGAGCCCAAGGAAGAGTGCAATTCTGAACCTGAACAGGGGTAGAATGTCATTCTAAATTAGAACCTGAAGAAGAAGCCAATTCAGAACAAGAACCCGAGGACGAACATAAGTCAGACTCAGAACAAGAGGGAGCACAACATTTTGATGATGAACTAGGCAATGAAGCAGGACCTCCTCAAACACCACCTATGAACCCCCAAGATGATATTTTGCAGGATTTTGGGGAAGGGATGGCACAGGTCCTGGAAAATTTGAATGCATACATGCAACCTAGAGGATGACTCGATCCTAAGCTTATGGAAGCTCAATCCGCAGGAGATTCTGGTCATACAGAAATTCTGCCTTCTCCAGAAGTTGCGGACCAGGAAGAGGGAGCGAGCACATAAATTATTCACGAACCCGATAACCAGTCTGGCGACACAGTTATATTGGAGCACATCCATGATGAGCACCAAGAACTCTTAGATACAGAGGGTATTGACAAACCCATTCTTACAAAGAAGGCACCTCAGAAAAAGCGAGTAGCTGAAACAAAAATAAAGAAGCTGAGGAAGAAATACCAAAAGCTCCAGAAGGCAGTTAGAAAGCTACGTCGGAAATTGAACGAAACTACAAACAGAGAAGCCCAGAGCACTACTCCTGAGGTAGTCACTATGGCCACACAAAAAAAAATCTGTGAGGGCAAGGCGACTGAAACCCAAACCAAGCCTATGTTTACTCAAACGGTAGCCACGCAAACAAACTTGCATGCAGACTTAATGGATACAAATGTTCAGATGGAGGGTTGGTCCTCCCACAATAAACAAACTCAAATGGAGGGTTGGTCCTCCCATAAAAGAACTTAGACTGAGAGCATACCCTCTCATAGCACAAGCACCCAAACCAAAGAAAAATTCAAGGACACCCCTTCAAGCAGTGATCCTATTCTTTGGAAGTTACAGGAGGAACTAACACAAGCTCAGCTTGCTTTAAAGCAATATAGGAATGAGACAATTCCTCAGCAGAATTATCAGGAGTTGGAAAAGAAATTCAGGCAGTTGACTATAACAGAGGATGAAACTTTTGCTAGGTTTAGACAAGTGGAAGAAAGGCGGAAGAAGGTAAAGACTAAGCTCAACAAGGTCATGGATCAGATTGACACCATTTGCTCGCTATATTCAGATGTCTTATCTTGCAGGTCTCCCACTATGAACTATGCTCTATTTATATTGGAAAGATAATTATTATTGAAGATTAAAGCCATAAAGGTTGGCAAACCAATAGAATTAAAAACAATCGAAGAATTTATAAGTTGCTGTAAAGAACATGGGGTAAACGTTCAACGACTTCTTTGTGAATTTTATTTACATAATTTTGTATTAGAAGAAGAGATAGATAAGAATCCTAGCCCTTAAGTGGTTTAAGGACTATAACTCTTTCCAGAGAAAAGAACATGAAATGGATTTATAGGTAAGAAGCGAGCCTACTCACCCTTTACAACTGTTTATTAAACACAAAAGGCTTATGACACAAGAGGGCGTAATTAAGGCTTTGGGACCTATACATAAGGAAGTCGTGCAAACAGGAAGGGCATATTTCCTCTCCATTCAGGAAAGGTCCTTGATTGCATCCAAGATGATATGGACAATCTCAACTAATAGTGTCAAGAAAAGAGAACCATTTAACTATAGGAACTTCAAAGTTGTTGTAGGCCGTTTGATCACATACAACAATATTATCCTAAGAGAAGGACCATATTGGTTGGGATGTTGATACAGGAGCCCTATTATTTGGTACCCTCCTAAAGGATATCTTTCCGACTATGAGTTTCCTGAAGGACAGGAAGAAACAACCTTTTCCAGTTTGATACAACAGCACGATTTCAGGTCTAATAAAGAAACAGGTTTTCCAGCTTACTCTCTAACTGCACTACATAGGAACTACTTGTTTTTCAGGAGGACATGAAACAAGGTAAGTAGGGGAGTATTTTGTGCCGTACAATGGGTATAAGTTTACTCTTGATTACACTGTCTTTTTCCATTATGTATTTGTGGCCTGATATAGTAATATGTTGATAAAACTTTGATGATAAATGAATAAAATTGATTTTGATACGGTTCGACTAAGCAAAGCTAACTTTCGTTGTTTTTATGCAGAAATTGGCAAAGGGAACAACTGTTGTTCAAAAGATTGAACAACAAATGCTAAACAGAGGAAAAGGAGCACGTCTTATGCGGATGAATCAAGGAATAAATCAAGAGGATCAGTGCAAGTTGGAATGTTGTCTGATAATAGCATTTAATTGTGAATTCCTCAGGATCTCCTGATCCTGAGGAATCACATTTATCTCTTTTAGTCTTTTATTATAAAAGGGAACTTCTCGCCCTTTTGAGGGTAGTGATTTTAATATACGAAGTGTAATATTGAAGAAGATAGCGCATTGTAATGACATTTGAATTCAACGATTAATACATGAATTGAGTTGCTATTCACTCGTGATATTCTGAAGTAGTTAAGCAGTATTCGCTAGTGGCTTGGGCTCGGTCACTAGTGGATTCCACTATTGTTCCCTGTGTTTTTACTTTTCCTTTATCGCAAGTTTATTTACTCTGCTTTACAGTTTTACAGATGGTTTACTTTCGTTGGTGTGGAATTCGTATATGTATTTCATTACTTCTTAATTATGTCAATCAATTTCATTTACTTATGTTGTGGATTGAATTAATCATTAGGAGAGAGTTATTTCCAGCTCATTAAAACATAGAAGTGTTATTGATTGGATTGAATGCTTTATTCCTCCGTAGTAGTTTAGAATCAGCTAGAAGAGCTCTGTTATTGCTACAGTGCACTCAGTTGATGCGAATGTAATTAGAATCTCTTGATTAAGATTGAGTCTTGGTTCTGATTAAGGTTGAGTTTTGATGCTTAGATAGATTATTTTCCCTGAAGTTACAAGCTTGAGATTTATAATTTAATCCATTTACTCTTGTATTGAATTTAATAAATTATCTCAAATCATTACTCTCCATAGATATAGCATCTGCACATATTGTGTACACTCTTGGAACAGAAAGACGTACCCAGGTTGATGATTAATGTGAGGCAATTAGGAGTTTTTAAAGACACCTTATAGCACCCAACAACAAGTAGAGGAGCAAGAAGCTCCACCCACCACTAGTGGGAGAAGAAAAAGGGAGGTGCTTCAAACATTGAGAGATGCGCAAGAGTTTGTGGGAGCCCCTAGATTGAGCACGAGGGACAGGAGACTGCCATAAAGGTATTCAGGGTATAAGGGGATAATGAGTGAGCTCGTTGACAATGAACCTTCTAATTATCAGGAGGCTACCCAACATCAGGAGTGGTAGGATGTGATGGTGGAAGAGTAAGACTCCATCATGTTGAATGATGTGTGGGAGGTCATGCCTAAACCATTGGATAGGGAATTGGTTGTTTTTCATCGGATCTATAAGATCAAGCACACTACAAGTGGAAATGTAGAAAGATCATTTATAATATGTTTCCAATGAGTAGAAAGTTGCATATATTCGGACGAAAGCCTTGGGTAAAGAAAAGTTTTTTTCTTCAGGGATAAGTTGCGAGTCATGGAGAACACCTTCCTCACTAAGAGGGAGTGTTAGTTTTTGTAGCTCAGACAAGTGTTATAGTCCCATATGGTGTCTATGAGACTAAGGAACATATTGGATTAATTATCAACTCCAATACCCAAAAAAAAAAATCCTAATGAAATTGTCTTAGTTAAATAAATTAGCCAATTTTAATTATTTTCCTAAGTCTAACTTAGGGAAATGGGTTGATTAACCAAGATTAATTTAGACAAACCTATTTTTCTCTAGAGACTTCTAGAAAAATTATTTTTGGAAGTCAATATGATCTTAGCCATTGACTAGAGTTAGACCGTGGTTGTTTATTAGTCAAGATCAATGGGACCTTTGGAGAACACATTCGAGTAATAACTTTGCAACCATAGTAAGGATGAAGTGATAGTGTGGGAGACACCAACAGTAGGGATCAACAGTGAATGAGACTAATTTGCTAGAGAGGGATTCTTCACAACAATTTCCATATTCTCAGTGACAGAGGGAGATCGATTTATCTGCAAAAGCCAAATTTCTCTAGCAAGTGTGAATTTTATAGTGGGCTTGATTTGCACAGGAGAAGTCAAGTTTTCTAGTGAAGGAAGAAATCTTAGTGGAGGTCGATTTATTTTCCCAATGAGTGCAAGTTTCCAGAGAGACCAATTTATTTGCAAGGAATGCATTAGTTGGATCGATTTAGGGTCATAGAGAGAGGCCACATTGATTTCGAGGGGTTGAGTTGCTTTCAAGGGTTTGTGTTAGCTTGCGAAAGTGAAGAAATTAATTCGTCGGAAGTTTTTTGTTAGATAGCAAACAATGGATGTAAATTTTAATTATAGATTTTATGAAGAATAATAAAATCCCCCACAGAATTGGTTTTCCCTTCAAGGTTTTTCCAAGGACAATTTGTCCAAAAATACTGGTGTCAAATTTTTATGTGTGTGTTATTTTCTCAGTTCAGGTGATTATTTATTTTTGAAATTGTAGTTGTGTTTTAATTCAATATTTTCCATAAGTAATTCATAGAAGAAAAATAATTTACAAAGATAGAATATTAGTAACTAGTAACTGCAATAGAATTTTCACAGCCAAAAGGGGTGGGCATCTGTGACAAAGGGAAATTGGTTCCGAGCCTTCTATATTTTCACTCTATGCCCAAGCAAGAACTATATGTTTTGATGTCAAAAGAGTTAGTTTTGCTTCCAATTAATTATTTTTTAGTGTAAAATAAATTATTTGATTTTGTAAAGTTTGGTTTAAAAAAACTATTAGACAAAAAAAATTGAAATACAATTTCTTTTTGTTTTTTGGTTTTTAAATTTTGGTTATTTTATTTTCTAATTGGTCAAAAGTAATGATATGAAAAATTAACCCTGATTTTATAGGGAATTATGACTATTTCTATAATACTCCATCCCACCCCCTTTTCTCTTCTCGAGTTGTGAGAGGTGTCACTTATTAATTAACCTGACTTGAATCCATGGTCCATTATGAATATGGTGTTACAAAAATCCTTCTACTCCAAAGTTTCATAATTTACTTTTGATATGGCCATCATATTCAACTCATCAAGAGATTTACAATGATATAATTTTTATCTAAATCTGACTTCTAGATTGAAAGTTATGGCCATTTGAAGAAATTTGATGAACTAAGTGGCACCATGTCAACAAGAAACGCCACGCGGCTTCCACATGTAACCCATATGTACATGTTAATCATCCTTGGTTGTACTACACATGTAATGGTCCTTATGTGGCATCCCCCTTGTAGACATGCTTTTGGGTAAGCCAAGGGGGAGAGTGTCAACATATCCATCACTTGCAAGCCTTTCAGATTCCAATATCTCCATTGAATCCACGCTTCTTTAGTTAATAAACATTCACCTCATTTCCCTTTACATTCGCCATTATATTTCTATTCCTTTTCAGTAAATCTGAAAGGCTTGCAAGTGATGGATATGTTGACACTCTCCCCCTCTAGCCCACCAAAATCTTCTGCGTGGACTTAGTTTGTGGGGTCCACTAGCCTGGCCCATTGCATTGCGATCATTCTCTGTTAAGACTAATATACATAACAACGTCATCATAGTCCTGGTTCCCCGACCAATTTTGAAAATCAAATGCCTCACTCACTCAGGACCACATGGTCGGGAATTAAGACTAATCCCAATCACATGCCTTAATTAAGCTCTTCCAACAAACCATAGGGATAATAACCCTGTTGGTCCTCCTTATGCACACATCATCTCGATCGCGCTCCTTCCAAAATACTTGCAAGGAAAAGGACCTGGTAGGGAGTCTGACTTGTGCGAACATCATCCTGAAGAGGTTTCACCTGCGTATACATCGTCATGATGAGGTTTCACTTGCACATACATCATCTCGTCCATGGGCATTTTTAGCTATGCCTCTCTTCCAAATTGACTTAGAGAGCTTGGGGTTTCACATACGTCATCCCAGTCCCAACTCCTTTTTATTTACTTCTCAATCCAATTTGGCTTAGTGTGCTTGGGGCCACAGACCTATAGAACTAATAAACTGCATTTACCAACAATGATTATGAAGAGGCGGTGAGCCAAATTCCAATTCTTTGGTCCAAGGCACAAGAGCCTAAGTTCAAAAAGTAGTTGATGTTGAATGACCAATGATGAAAATGAAAACACCTCTTCAACCTCTAAGATAATAGATTCAGAGACAAGAAAAGGGGAAAGAACCTTAATAATCATTCACGCATCAGTCATGACTTAGCAAAAAAATACGCAAGCTATTCAGATCATCTCGGTATACTATTGAACTTGTTAAGAGAATCCTCATTAACATTTGACTAAGACCACACATAATTTATAAGTCGTCCATCATAAAACGTTGATCCTCACAACCCAAATTCACATTGCACATAATTCATGTCACAATTAGCATAACCACATAGATTCATACCCCAATCATAAACAAACTCACTGAAAAAATGTCAATCAAACGTTCATGCCTATTCACATAACTCACACTATGGCTGAAACAATGATAAAAATACAAAGGTATATGAAACCAACATAACCATGAGAACATATAACCAAGAAATCATCATCTACATAGGAATATAACCATTCCTCCATTACTAGTGTCAACCCATGCACTTTCATGTCACATAACAAACATTATTAATTATTCATGGCACAAGTAAATATATGAGTAAATACACTTATCTGATTTACTTGGATGGTTGGAAACTAGAGAAGGGACTTTAACTCTCCACCCAACCATAGGCCAAACACATTGTAGTCATTCTTGTAGCTCACTATCCCTAAGCCAGATTTAGTATCTAGGGAGTTAAGTGCTCAGGGGAATTTCACATTGATATCAAGTCAACTGTACGAGAGAGAGTGCATTGTCCAGGTTATTTATCAATTTCCTCTTGTAGTAAGCACCATAGTGACTCTTCTATAGGTTTTAACCCCGTACAGAAATTACCTACATACGAATTCTAAAACACATAAAATAAACAATGCGAGAGCATAACATATAAAACACATATACACATATATTTCCCCTGGATCCCAAAACTGGGACTACCAGCTTGATTTTTCATTTTGTTCCTTTCAATGTTATAATACATATTTTATACATGCTGAAGCATCCAATACCATGGACCGAAAACCATCGCGTCCAAGAACATGTGCAAAAATCATGCACAAAACCATAGGTGGGTCCGCCCATCCTAACATAGGGTCCAAAACCAAAATTTTCCGGGGCATTGCCCCGGACCCCATAAAGTGGGGTTACGGGTACACCTCAAACCCCCTGTGGATCCGCCCCCCCTCTAACCCCCGATTAACTACGTGGGCTAGTCGTGGAAAGAATATAACACAACCCAACATTCTCCCACTTGTTGTTTTCTTTCCATAGGGGCCACAAGAGAGCTTAGTCTTTTTTCCAGCCTTGAAATGCCCATTGTTTCTCTACACCAAGAGAAATTCTCAGAGCTCACAGATTTTGTCAATGCATCTGCAGGATTCTTCAAAGTGTCCACCTTTACCAGCAACACCTTTTTGTCTTCTATCATATCCCTCACAAAGTCATACTGAACATCAATGTGCTTTGTCTTTGAATGATATGCAGGGTTCTTAGCCAATAAAATTGTACTTTGGCTGTCACATTCTATCCTTATAGCTTCCTGTACTAACCCCATACTTGAACACAATCTCTGCAACCAAACTGCTTCCTAGCTTGCATGAGTGGCTGCCATGTATTCTGCGTCTGTAGTTGATAGTGCCACTACAGATTGTTTCTTACTCATCCAACTAACTGCACCTCCAAATAGGTTAAACACATACCCACTTGTAGAT
>APFE030745658.1:155979-286753 GCA_000404065.3 Pinus taeda
CTGTCCAATCCTGGTCTTCCTTGGTAGCACAAACCATAATCACTAGTGCCACGCAAATACCTGAAAACCTGCTTCACTGTTATCCAGTGCTCCTTCCTTGGTTTTGACATAAACCTGCTCAATACTCCCACTGCATGTGCAATGTCTGGTCTAGTACAATCCATTGCATACATCAGGCTACCGACTGCACTTGCATATGGAACACGGAACATATCCTCTTCCTCTTCTTGTGCCTTGGGACACTGTTCAACAGATAACTTTACACCTACAAGAATAAGAACCTCCACCGGTTTACTATCCTGCATATTAAATCTCTACAGTATTGTCTTAACATACTTCCTCTGGTTTAACTAGATCTTCCTCTTTGCCCGATCTCTTTTAATTTCCATGCCCAAAATATAGTTTGCAGCACCAAGATCTTTCATGTCAAATTTGGAGGATAGTTGGGTCTTCAAATCCTGGATAATTTCATTGTCATTTCCAACCAGCAACATATCATCCACATACAAGACCAGATAAATAACATGGTCACCAATTAATTTAAAATACACATAGTGATCTGCTCTGCTTCTGGTGAAGTCAAGTCCCCATATAAATGTATCAAATTTTTGATACCACATCCTTGGTGACTGTTTTAACCCATACAAAGACTTCTTTAACTTGCATACCAATTCTTTCTTACCCGTCACTGCAAAGCCTTCAGGTTGCTTCATGTAGATCTCCTCTTCCAGATCCCCATGAAGAAATGTTGTCTTCACATCCATCTGTTCTACCTCAAAATCAAAAGCAACAACAACAGATAAAAGTAATCTAATAGAAGTTACCTTGGCAACAGGAGAAAAAATATCACCAAAATCAATTCCCGGCACCTGGGAATAACCTTTTGCTACCAACCGAGCTTTGTATTTCTCCACCTTCCCTTCTGCATTTGTCTTCTTCTTGAACACCCATTTGCTGCCAATGGGTTTCCTTCCAGCCGGCAACTCCACTAGATCCCAAGCCTCATTTTTGTGCAAAGATGCCATTTCATCAACCATGGCCTCTTTCCAGAGTTTTCCATCCTCTGAATCTACTGCTTCCTTCACAGTTCTGGGATCATCGTCAGTAATAGATAAGCAAAATTTGAACAGAAAGTAGATGGACTATACCTTTCAGGCTACCTTCTTTCTCGAACTGATCTTCTCATAGCCGAAGTTCGTGGCTCTTCATCTTCTGATTCCTCCTCTGCTGTAGATTCTTATTCTTCTTCCTTTAGCTCAAACTCTATCTTCTTAGGTTCCTTTCAGTGGACTTCATGTTTAATAACATCTTTCACCTCTCTGAACACCACATCTCGACTGTACACAACCTTCCATGTGACTGGGTTCCAAAGCTTATAACCCTTTAAACCATCCTTATACCCAATAATGCACTTTTTATATTTACTATCCAACTTGGTTTGTTTCTCCTTTGGAACATGTACATATGCATCACATCCAAATACCCTCAGATGTGAAAGAGAGGGTTTCTTACCAATCTATACCTCTTGTGGAGTTTTATCCTCCAACGCTGATGAAGGTGATCTGTTGACCAGGTAACATGTTGTCTCCACCGCCTCTCCCCAGAATTCCTGTCCTAACCCAACACCACTGAGAATGCTTCTTGCCCTTTCCATCAACGTCTTATTCATTCTTTCTGCAACTCCATTTTGCTGAGGTGTATATGGAGTAGTCTTCTGTCATGATATACCACACTTCTTACAGAATTCTTCAAATTCCTTACTGCAAAACTCTCCACCGTTATCTGTCCTTAGAACCTTTATCTTCTTTTCTATCTGGTTTTCCACCAGAGCCTTAAATTCTTTAAACCTGTCAAAGACTTCAGATTTCTTCTTAAGGAAATATATCCATGTATTCCTTGAGAAGTCATCTATAAATGATACATAATGCACAGACTTACCCAATGATGGAACCTTCATAGATCCAAACACATCACTGTGCACAAGCTCTAATATATGTTTCACCCTCTTACTTCCAGAGGGGAAACTCACCCGATTATGCTTCCCATATACACAATTTTCACAGAAATCAAAATCCAGAGAGCTATTACTCATACCTTCTACCATAGCTTTACCATGAAGTATTCTGAAGGCCCTTTTCTCCAATATGTCCAAGCCTTTGATGCCTCAACATGGTCTTCTCTCCAGAGACCACTAGATTTTCTGCTCCACTTTCAGGAACCACATAACTGTTGCACCCATCAATAACAGTGCTACCTTGTAGCTTGTACAGAGTTCCAATTCGAACTCCCCACATCAATACTAGTGCTCCCTGAACCATGTTGTAGGTATCCTTCTTGAACACTGTTTTTACACTTGCATTATCCATCTTGCTTACAGAAATAAGATTTCTGGCCAATGAAGGAATATGCAAAACACCCAGAAGTGTTCTAACCCTTCCACCTTGTAACTTCAACTTTACTTTTCTGCGACCAATGATTCTAGCTTTCCTATCATCCCCTAAGAAGACATCATCACCATCGTATTTCCAATACTCGTAGAACCACTCTCTATGGGGAGTGAAGTGAAAGGATGCACCTGAGTCAATCAACCATGCCTCATGATCTACATGTGTACTTGAAGAAGCCAAGTACACATCGCCACCTTCATGTGAGGTGGTATTCACCTCTCCAGAAGGAGCATCATTAGATCCCTTTCCTTTATCAAGAGGTTTAGATTTATAGTCCCTTTTGTAGTGCCCTTCCTTTCCGCATTTCCAGCACACCACCTTTATAGGTTTTCCTGGAGATTTAGATCTCCCGCTCGATGACTTATTTTTGTTTTTGTTCTGGGACTGTCCTCGTATAGACAAGGCATCACCATTCTGGCTCTCCATATTTTTTTGTCTCATCTCCTCCTTCAGTAAGGATGAGACTATTTCATCAAACTGCAAGGCAATTGCATTGCTACCTATTGCAATAACCAGACCATCCCACTAATCTGGTAGAGAACACAACAAACTGATGCACTTATCTTCATCTGAAATTTTAATATCAACAGATGCTAACTGACTTACCACAGTATTAAATGCGTTCAGATGCTCTGTCGCCGAGTCTCCATCTTTCATCCTTAGGTTATACAACTTTTTCCGCAGGAACAGTTTATTCACCAGAGACTTAGATTGGTATACATTCCCTAACTCTTCCCACAAAGCCTTCGTCGTAGCTTCCCCTGATACATTCAGCAATACTGAATCTATGACACATAATCGTATTATGCTCTTTGCCTTCCGATCCAACTTCTTCCATTCTTCATTGGACACTCCGGTTGGTTTAGTACTCGGATCTACCACGATCCAGTAATATTTATCCACTAACAGATCCTCCATCTTGAGTTTCCACAAGTCAAAACTCTGACCATTAAATTTCTCGATCTCTATTTTTCCACTGCTCGCCATCTTCTTTCACCACCAGAATCGATCTCGCAGATCTCCCACTGAATACAGTCTACCACAGGCTCGAGCGAAACCCCTCAGCAAAAAAGGCATCCCCTTGAAGCCAAAACTTCTCTGATACCGATGTGGGTTTTAACCCCATACATAAATTACCTGCATACGAATTCTAAAACACATAAAATAAACAATGCGAGAGCATAACACATAAAACACATATACAAAAATATTTTCCCCTGGATCCCAAAACCAGGACTACCAGCTTGATTTTCATTATGTTCCTTTCAATGTTATAATACATATTTATACATGCCGAAGCATCCAATACCATGGACCGAAAACCATCGCGTCCATACCATGAACAAAAACCATCATGCCAAAAAAACATGTGTGAAATCATGCACAAAACCATAGGTGGGTCCGCCCATCCTAACATAGGGTCCAAAACCAAAATTTTCCGGGGCGCTGCCCTGGACCCCATAAAGTGGGGTTACGGGTACACCTCAAACCTCCTATGAACCCCCCCTCCCCTCGCTGTAACCCCTGGTCAACTACGTGGGCTAGTCGTGGAAAGAATATAACACAACCCAACATCTTCTACCTCTTTGAATTAGATCACAGGGATTCACCGTAGGCTCAATGAAGCTCTTCTTAGTCTAGGAGTATGATCTCATCTAAAGGTGGTTTATCAATTGTATTTTCAAGGCAAGCACCACAAGAATCCAAAGTCCATTGTCCAAGTGGTTTATCAACTGCCTCACGTAGTAAGCACCACCGTGTCTTCACCTACTAAGTGGTTTATCAACCTTCCAAAAAGTACCCCAGTGTTTTATTATCCCATTCAACAAGCTCTAAGTGGTTTATCATACCTAAGGCAATCACTTAGAATTTTATCAGCTAAGACACCAAGCAATAGTGAGTCACTTTCTCCACCAAGTCTTCACTGGAACATCAAAAAATCAATAAATAACACTATCCATACATTAGAAATTACTAGGAACGATGTCCCATCTTCTCTTATCTTCTCTTCTATTAATCCTGAGCGCTCCCCCATATTTTTTTCTTTCTCTCTCTTTCTCTTCCCCTCCACATACCCTGCATTTTGGTTTCCTTTCTCTGCTTTCTTATTCCAGACTCTTTTGTTTCTGAATCCTTTGCCCCTTCTCTTGTGTGTTGACTCTACCAACAAGTCCCGTGAGAGTAGAGGAAGTACGGGTTTCATCCTTCATATAGGTGACCCATACTCAACCTCCCTGTCTATTGTGCCAAGTCATTTAATTCAGTCAAGGAATATGTGGAATGAAATAAATGAAGTAGCATCGGTTAATCACATCCCAAGTAAATTATCCTCCTAAGTGTCTAAATCTATGTCCACTCCTCTAGCTTAACCACATTTACATTTTCACATTTATTTACAGAAGGAAATACACGTGGTGACATTTACAAGAGGGGTAGAAAAAATGGTTGTTGCATTTTCATTTGTTATTTATAAATCATAGTTTTTTATTGATTGTCAAAGCAATAAATCATGTGTACTCTATGTATCTTTCTTACTGGAAGTGTGCCTCAACTATTCTTTTATCTACTGTTTAAGAACTCCAATTCCATCCATTCGATGCTCCTTTTGGTCCCATTTACATAATGGGAAAAAATGATGTCAAAACCATGTGTTTACAAGTTGAGGTTGTTCTTCAACCTTACTTTGTGAGCTCATGCTTTCTACATTGGCTATAACACATGTCATTGTCATGTACGTCAACCAATTATCACCATAACTGGAATGGCAACGAAGGAAGGGATTTTACTTGTATATATTTGTGGAGGATTACAAGGGGTTACCAAGTTACCAAACCAAGTACTTCAAATAAGCTCAAATATTTTATCTTCTTATAAGGAAAATCTTATTTCTTCATAATGATCTAATGGCTTGGATGAAGTACTAAAAATATTGACCATCATTAATTTGTCATTATCATTACCCATGAATGAATATTTAATATCCCAATTTTGACTCTTAGAAGGTAGTGGATAAGATTATGCATAAATTGCAAATGCATGGTTAGATGATGGTAGATGAACCATGTGAATTTGAATAAATGACCTTATAATGTTGTAAATATGTCTTGTAAAAATCCCTAATGTGGAGCAAAGGCTAAAGACTAACTAGAGAATGGCTAAGCATATATATGTTGTAAATATGTTTTCTATATGTCCATGTGGTAAAATTACCATGGTGAAACAATATAAAAGTTAAATGATGGAATATATGTGTTTTCGACTAAAACTTTATGGGGAAACCAAAGAAATGCTTCCCCATATTCACAAATAAAATCCCTAGAAAACCTATCAATGTAAACTGGTGTGCCTTGTTTAAGAGGATTCAAATAAGACACATGTTATCACAACACTAGCCAAATGCCCAACAATATTGCTAACAACCAATTGAGCTAACCCGTTGGGCTAACGATGATGATGATAGGCGTGCACACACACATGTGGGGTCGAATATGGATGTGTGGAGAATAAGGGGGTCATGCGTCCATAAGAGGGGAAAATGATAGGGGTTCCATGAGAATATAATCCTCTATTGCATTACTAAGTGTGAGCCTAATAACTCACATGTTTTCTATCATGTGATTTAAATGAGGCTCACCACCACCATTGATTTAGAAATCCTAGAATAAATGTCGGAAGACAAGGGTAGTTGAAAGTTTACTCACATAAATAAAAAGTATGGGAATCTTGGAAGGAAAGGCACTCATCTTGGGAAAATGTGAAAGTCCTTCATGGGAATTCACTATTCCCATTATCATTTTCTCCTTCATGTTCTCCCATGCTACATTACTAATAACATATCCATACCCAACCTTGAAAATGACTGAAACCAAATAGTACGAAGATGGATTTGTAGACCATGGAAGAGAAACTAGTTGTTGTATGTGAGCATATAGGTTGGGAAAAATAAGAAGCCATTACCCACTTGATATTGTTTCTCATTGAATTATTTGGAGCAAAAAGTAATACTCCATTGGGCTTTCCTAGAAGCCATTAAGAAGTTGGAATTTTTCTACCACCACAAGAGCATTAGGGGGAGATCCAAGATTTTTGAGGAACTATTGAGTAGAGAAGGTGTTGATGGCCAAAATTGATTGTGATCAACATTCAAGAAATCACCTAACCATGGCCCCAATTAGACCCTTTTCCATTTGGGATGGTGATTCTTACTAGTTGAATGGGTTCTAGTTACCCCTTACTCTCCTTGTTGATTTATGATATTCCTAGTTATTGTCAACAAAAAGAGATATCAGAATTACCTTCCTGCAACATGCTTGTAAGAAGGAAATCCTTAAGGTGATATGTGGGCTCAACCAAGCCACCAAGGTATTTTCTCCTATAAATGGAGACTTTTGCTAAAATTTCCTAAATGCAAGTGCAATCTAATCTAAGGTGCAAATAATAAAAGGAAATCTAATATTTCTTAGAAAGGAAAGGATATAAACCTCTTCCTAATCAAGAGCAAGAAAATGCAACATGGACCAACTTGAACCTAAAATAAATTAAAGCTAATAGGCCAGAGAAATAGTTCCAAGACATATTGTTGTTCAAACACATATGCACATACAATTATCTGATAAATAGTTATTAGATCCCTATGTGCATATATTTAGATTCAAGTGAGATTTGCATATAAGCCAATATATCATGTCAAATCAAAGAAATAGTTCTATGGAATAACAAGAATAACACAAAACAAATATGGCATTAAGTTGATAGATAGCTAGCAACTAACGCAATAAAAGCCCGCTCAAATGCAATATCCAACTCTACATCTATATTTGTTGAACCCTGCAAAATAGCCTGATAGTGGTTTGAAATATTATTCTAATCTAAGAATAATATTTGAAAATATAATCACACCAATACAACAAAACACGACAAGACACTGGATTATCTCTTTGTTGATAGTCAAAACCAAAAAATAGCGCCCAACAATGGATATACAACAAAGCATTATCCATTCACTAGCATATCAAGATAACCAATTTTCTAAAAAATAAGTCTTCGACATTAGTGCAAAAAGCATTTTTGGCAAAAAATTTGAACCCTATGTTCATTCTCAGAGCTCATATTTATAATTTTACAATTCAAATCCAAAAATGGAAGTCTGTTGTCATGACAACTGAATGAAGATTTTGGGATGATTTGAAAAATGGAAAAAATCTTATTTTTCTTTTGTTGCTCAACTCCCATTCCTCTGAAGCTCCAAGTCATGATTGTTCTTCCACAAATTTTGTAAAATAATTGTAAAAATATAATTAAAAACATATCAATTTTGCACACAAAACTCAAATTTCAAAACCGTAAAAAACATGCATTCTAATCAAAAAATTCAAATTAATTAATTAATAAGAACTAAATTTATGTTAGCCTCCTACTCACAATCAATAAGTCCAAAATAATAAATTATGGAACTTGGAAAATATAATTCCTACTCATCTTTGATGTCCTCATCAATTCTAGAATGAGTCTGCTCCTAATACTTGGGAGTTTGTTGTCATCAATTCTAGAATGAGTCTGCTCCTAATATTTGGGAGTTTGTTGAGGTCTGGTTGGTTGGGAGATTCTCTCCAGCTAGTTAGCGTCCTAGATTAGTGTGTGGTTAAGATATTCACTCAACCAAGAGATTGCAGGTCCAAGATAGACTAACTATCTCGAGACATAGCTTAATGTATAAATATTATATCATCATTCTTTGTGAATAATACAATTCAGGCTTAAAAGCCTTTTCCACCATGTTTCTTGTCTCTCTAATATTATTTTATTTTTATTAATTATCTTCAATTTAAGCTTTCAATGGTTTTCTGTTGAGATTTTCCTAGCAAATGAGCAATCTAGAAATGAATTATTAACAACAAAACCTCTTGGCAAATGAAATTCCTCCACAAAGTTCACTCAGAAAATCAAGTTGTTGCAAATTTGTAACCTTAGGTTCTACTAATTTTTTGGAGCATTAAATGACTATATTCCATAGATTAATTTCTTCTAGATTATTCTCCTTGAATAACCTTTCCAACGAACCTTCATGGGTCTGATTTGGAGTAATATATATCGATATATGGCCTCCCAAATATAATAGGTGGAAACCGCTTGAATGTTGGTTGGTAGTTCAGGGCACACCTTTTTTTTTAAATAAATAAAATTTAAAAAAATAAAAATAAAAATAAAAAATTCAGAAAGGGGAAGGGTCTAACGTATGATATTAACATAATTTATGGTGAAGGGCCATGTGGAGGTGTAACCCACGTGGAGGGAAAGGTCCACGTTACTATTAAAATAATAATAAAAATATAACCTATGTTAAATGTCTCTATCGCCCTGCTGGAATATCAACTATTTTGGTACAAAACAAATTAACGCTCTAAAAAAATTGGCCCGATGTCTCGGTGGTCTAGGATGGGAAAATTTAACTTCAATTGTTGAGGATTTTACCATCATGGGGTTTGTCTATCGCTCTCTCGACTAGTTGGGATATTGGCTTGGGTGGACGAGGCCCAGTGGCCTGGTGCTCGATTGAAAAGTCAACGTAATGATTTGTGGGTCCGGGGTCCGGGGAGCGGGTTAATGTTATTCACTCTATATACAACATTTTATTTTATGGTGTGGTTTTGTTATATATATATATTATATATACAATTTGTATTTTTTTTTAAAAAAAGTTTTAAAAGCGAATTAATTTTAAAATTAAATAAATAACTAGATTACTTAAATCATATGTACATATTTTATTATTTTTATTTATAAAATAAATTATTATATATATGTAATGAAAATGATCCAATTTTGATCAATCATAATTTTCAAACCATGAATTAGAATCATGTAGAAACGAAAGTAATGGAGTCGTAAAAAATGAAAAAAATAAATAGAAGTCAAAATTACTCAAAATAAAGCAAACTAAAATAATCCAGAGGTGACATTAACAAAATTTATTTGGAGGGCCCCATAATTTTTAAGAAAAACTAAGGGGAGGTGTTGAGACCTCAACAATTGGCGACACAAGGGATGAAACAATTATCTCTAGCTTATAAATAATGGGATTCAAAACTATCAAAATTCAAAAAGATAAATTTCACAATATTCCCTAATATGACACCATTACCTTCAAGTCTCCCATGAAATAAATTAAGCAATATAGGCTCTAAAACAATAAGTACTCAATATCAACTCAGCCTAGAAGCCAAGAAATTAAAAAATATGGGAGTTTAGTTTTTTATATTTCCTTGTACTATTGGATGGCAAAGGTAGGGCTAAGGAGTTTTGAGACCAATACACATCTATTTAATGTAAAGTGACCTCTTTTTCCTTGAATTTATTTGTTGCCCACAAGTGTCCCCCCGATGAAGAAGTATTAGTACCATACAAGCATGACCCCACTGCCAATGACCGTCCATAGCCCCGACAAGCTTACTTGTACTTCCCATACCTTTTTTTCTTGCAACTCTCTTTTGTTTCTGCCCTTTTGATTCACTTGGTTAGTGAATTACATTTGGAAAATGGGTGAAGAGAGCGAGGTGGTACGAGAGGTCTTTTAATTTAAGGAGTAATAGATATCATACTAGTTAAATATGACCCCCATCAAGCCTTCCTTATTTCTACCAATGCAGAGGATTTAATTATAATGTGGAGGGATTAGGGAAGGAATCACAGAAAAGACCGAAGTAATTTTTTTCCTTTAGAAAGATGAACCATATTGCATGGAACAAATATAAGTGTTCCACCGAAGATTTTGGGCCAATATTAGGGGAAGGAAACTCAGCAAAGGTGGATTATTGATAAATGAAAACCCACGCTAATAAGAGAGTATATATTTTCCACAATCTTCATTTACTGCTGCTAAAAAAATATTCCCCCATATACAATTTTGAAAATATCATAAAATCAAACTCTAAGTAAAAGTAAAACCAAACCATTATAAAGAATGCAAATGTAAAACTTCGTATAATCTTTCAAAAATCAAACTCAAAGTAGGATTACTGAAAATTTGTAAACTACTTAAGAAAAGAAATGAAAATCCAAAAGAAAGCCATGAATGTGTGAAAACTTCAACAAGACAAAATGAGAAAATATATCTCAACATAAAGAGAGAATAGCAAGTTAATATGTGTATTTTCACTTATGTTGAGATAAAGATTGGTTATGTCTTGCATGGTATGGAATAGGTCTGGCCTTTTATTCAAAAGAAAATCCTAAATCTTAGGAACATGAGTAAAAGATGAAGTCACATCGAGATGTCCCTTGTCTTGCAAGTATCTTGCTTGAAAGTTAAAGCTTAATTGAATAAGTTTTAATGATTGCAAGTGAATATAAATAAGCTAAATTGAGAGAAAGTAAATAAACTTCCCTAATTGCATCCTAAGATCATTTTTCCACATTAATGCCATTATAACTGCTTTATTCAAATAGCAAGCAAGCGGATAAATTAAGTAATCTTCCTAATCTAATTTTCCATAAAAGTCAAATCTCCATCAAAGACCTACAAGAAGATAAAAAATGAAGATTAAAAACAAAGTAACTAAAATGCTAAACAATGTCAAAACTAAAATTATGAAAACTTTCAGGAGATGAACATCAACATTTGTATACATACATGAAATATTTTCATTATAATTTACCTTTAGATCTTTGACAATATCCAAAGCTAATGATGTAAAGAAGTAACTTCTTCCCATGTGGGATTTGTAAAGTATAAAACAAATAAGAAGAAGTTCATTCTTCTTAAAATTTACATATATAGAAGTTCATATAATTTATTCAATCTAAAATAGGACCAACGGTGAGCTAAGAAAAAGTGCTAACTAGAAAATAATTGGTTTCCTGGTTCATGACAAGCATTTGGTGAAATGTTGGCAATGAATAGGAATGATCAAAATTATAAATTTGTGCTTAACTAAATATTCCTTTAATAACATGGAAACAATGAAAATTTGTTAGAATGCACATTGCTTTTCATTTCATTTGTTCAAAGTTATGGATATCCTCTTTGCAAATTCTGATTTGAGTTGTGTTCCTCAAATGTTGAACACCATTATAGCAAATCTCATAAATTTGCAAACAAAAATAAATGTAGAATGAAAAGCATGTGCATATTCATTGTTCAACAATAACCAAAACACAACTTGTTAAAATCAAAATTCTGATGAATGCCGAAATACTTGAACATGTTCGACTAATGAATTGAATTTTTTTAGTATCCAAGAAGAATTAAAAACTAGCCACTTGCTTATTTCACACCTACATTTTTTAGCAAGGAAAATAAAAGTAAACCAATTAAATCAAACTACTCCTACTCCTACTTTGTTTTGTAGTGTTTTGTAGGAATAGTTGGGACTAAATATAGTCATATTTCCAATGAAGCCACTCATGTTGCTTGAGTCCTGTAGGAAAATGAACACCAAAAATTAGTACTGCAAGAAGAGTTAATCTAATTGGAGGAAGTAAAGAAAATTAATAATTTACAATTCCATACTTTATGCACGATATAACAATGCTACCATTAATAGGAAACTTTGCCTGAAATGGATCCTCCAACCAAGCTTCTATTATGTCATGAAAATCATCATTTAACAAGCTCTCCTTCATCACTATTTCTTTTGTTTGAAATTAAGGTGAATTATTACAATTATATTGGAAGGATACTAGTGGTTGGGAAGAGCTTATAGTTGGATAGTTTGATTGGTAAGAATAGATTGATCATGAAAATTGATTTTGAAAGAAACAACAAGTTGATGAAGCGTAAATATGAATTAAAATTATAATGTCATTTCATCAATCTAAAGGGGATCCGTTGAATCAATTAATTCATTTTTTGACACTGAATTGTGAGTACTGAAACTCCTACCAAGATTGGTAAAAGAACGGAGGAAAATAATCATATGTACATTAAAAATTACAAATATACATTGAATAAAAAAAGATCTAAATGATCTAAAACTGAGTCTAAAATATATATAAGAAATGTAAATAAATATCTACAGGCAATGTACAAAAAATGGTGTGATTATGTTGAGAACAATTGACGGGCAATTAGAGATCATGTGAAAAAAAATTGTGAAGGAATCTTGGTGCAATTGATTTAAGCAAGATCATGAAATACAGACATAACCATTGGTTGAACCCAAGGTGTCTCATGATCTTGACAATTCTTAAAAAAATTCAGACAATCAAATTGTGATAAATAAGAAGAATCAAATTTGCATGTGGATTGACATTCTTCAATGAAAAAGATAAATTAATATTGATAAAATGACAACTATTAACATTACTTCATTGATTAAAAATTTATATTTCACTAGGTTGCTTATTTAAATCGTGAGACTCCTCGTTGATTGTAAAAGAAACCGAATCATTAAAATCTTACTGAGAATATGTGCTTGTTACAAGATTTCATCCATCCCATATAAGATATTGAGAGAAGTGAAAAGCAAGGGAAAATATGAAAATTCATTTTTAAAGTGGAAATTGATTTCATCTTGCACTTCATCATATTCATGTCCATCAGACTAAAAATATACAATATTAGAAATAATACCCTGAGAATTAAGATCATTAAATAAATCAGTATATAAAGAAAAGTGAGAGCAAGAGGAAATAAATAAAAACATCTCTTGGATGAGAAACCTCAACATCTGATTTCAATTCTTCTTTGCTAATAATTAAATGGTCAACATTCTCAATATGCTCTTCTTGAAAATCTGAATTGGAAGCATAATTTAAAACAAGATCCTTTTCATTAAGATTCAATAATAAAGAGAAAAAATCACAAGAGGATTCACAAATTGATGGGGAGTGAGTTGAAATATTAATGATAGATTTTTGAGAATATTTTTCTTCCAATCAAATAAGTTGATATATGAGAAGACTGCTTTTTGTTTTTAACACAATTTTCAGATTTATTGCTTGCTGATTTTGAGTTAGTTGTTAAATTTTTTGAAATAAAAGAACTTTCCTCATGTGAACTTAAAATTTCTTTTTGATTGTCTTGATCCTGGATAACTAATTCTGGATTGCTTATGTAAGAAATCTACTCCTTAAGAAATAAAGATGTAGGCAAATGAGAGATAACATAGGTCTCATGTTCTTCCTTCAAAGTACTATTTGTAATTTCCATATCTTCATAATTCATATATAAATCCAAGATATTAGGTGGATGAGAATCGATATATGACTTATTCTGATTATAAATTATTTTCTCTTGATTATCAAGAAGAGAAATCATATATTCAAAATATTAAGTACTAGAAGGAGACTCCATTGAAGGAAATGTATAACAAAGATTAATAAATATGATTGAAAATTCTTCTAATGACTCATTAGGTCTAATCCTAAGATTATTGATTTCAACACATTGAAAAGCCAAAAAAGCCTCACCAATAAACTGCTCCCAGGAATGAATTGACGCAGTCGACAACATCTCACACGATTTCTTCACTCGACCTTTGAATTAAGTGTAAAAATTGTGCACCTAACATCCTCGTAAAATATATCGTGAGTGATATAACTTTCAATAAATTGATAAATATGTTCATGTGTAGAAATATTACCATCATCATCAAATTTGTTTTTTGACAAGAGTTTAACTATCTTCATTAGAGTAGTGGAAGATGTGCGGCCAAAAATGTAACTCCATAGAGGGATTTTGGAAGTATCCATTAAAAAATAAAAAAGATTTAAAACAAATAACTCCAAAAGGATCAACTTGTTGATCTATCCTCCCTCCAGTGCCAAAAAATGTTGATAGGAAAAATTGATCACGATCAAAATTCAGGAAATCACCTAGTTAGGGCCCCAATTAGACCCTTTTCCATTTGTGATGGTGTTTTCGACTAGTTGAATGGGTTCCAGTTACCCCTCACTCACCCTATTGATTTATGATATTCCTAGTTATTGTCGACATAAATAGGGATCATACTTACCTTCCTGCAACATGCTTGTAAGAAGGCGGTCATTAAGTTGATATGTGGGCTCAACCAAGTCACTAAGGGGTTTTCTCCTACGAAAGGAGAATTTTTATAAAAATTCCTAAATGCAATCTAATATAAGATGCAGACAACAAAAGGAAATCTAATTTATCTCAATCAAGACAAGGTATAGACATATTCCCAATCAAGAGAAAGAAATTGCAAAATGAACCAACTTGAACCTAAAATAAAATAAAGCTAATATGCTAGAGAAATAGTTCTAGGACCTATTGTTGTTCATGTAGATATGCACATACAATTATATGATAAATAGTTATCAAATCCATATGTGCTTGTATTTAGATTCAAGTGATAATTGCATCTAAGACAATAGATCATGCCAATTCATAGAGATAGTTCTATGGAATAATAAGAATAACACAAAACAAATATGGCATTAAGTTGATAGATAGCTAGTAGCTAATGCTATAAAAGCCTGCGCAAATTCAATATCCATCTCTACATCTATGTTCAACCTTGCAAGATAGATTACTAGTAGTTTGAAATAAGCATGAATTATTCTAATTTAATAATAGTGCTTGAAGAGATAATCCTACCCATACAACAGAACATGAAAAGAAACTAAATTACCTCTTTATTGAAAGCCAAAACCAAATAGCAGTGCTCACCAATGGATATACAACAAAGAGTTTGTCATTCACTGGCCCAATGTGATAGCCAATTTTCTACAAAATAAGTCTCCTACAATGGTGCAAAAAGCCTTTTTGAAAAAATTTGGAACCCTACGCTCATTCTCAAAGCTCATATTTATAATGTACAATTCAAATCCAAAAATGGAAGTTTGTTTTCATGAGAACTGAATGAAGGTTTTGGGGTGATTTGAAAGTTGGAAAATTTTTCTTTTTTCTTTTTTTGATCCACTCTCATTCCTTTGAAGCTCCAAGACATGATTTTCCTTTCACAAATTTTGCAAAATCATCATAAAAATATAATTAAAAACATATCAAATTTGCACACAAACTCAAATTCCAAAATTATCGAAAAACATACATTTTAATAAAAATAATTCAATTTAAAATTAATTAATAAAAATTAAATTTAATCTTTCAATTGGTTCGTCTTGATATTTTCTTGACAATTGAGAAATCCGGAAACAAACTATTAACAACAAAACCTCATGGAAAATGAAATTCCTCCAAAAAAACTCACTCAGAAAATTAGGTTGTTGCAAATTCGCAACCCTGATTTCTGCTAATTTGTTAGAGCATTAAATGACTATATTTGATCAATTAGATATGTCTACATTACTCTCCCCTAAAGCATCTTTCCAATGAGCCCTCATGGATCTGATTTGGTGCAATATACCTAGAGATATGGCCTCTCAAAAATGAAGTGCCAAAACTACTTGAACTTTGGTTTGTAATTCCAAACACGTTTTTAATTTTGTTTTTCTTTTTCAATAATATAAAACTAATTTTTATTTATTTATTTATTTTTTTAAGTGGGGAAATTCAAAGGTATGGTATTAACGTAATTTATGGTGAAGGCCCATGTGTAGGGATAACCAATGTGGAGGGAAGGGCCCAAGTTACTATTAAAATACCAATAAAAACATAACCTATGTTAAATGCCTATATTGCCCTTCTAATGTATCAACCAGTTTGGCTTGAAACAAATTAATGTTTTAAAAAAAATGACCCAGTGTCCCGGTGGTCCAGGACGAGAAAATTTGGCATCAATTGTTGAGGATTTTTTCGTCTCGGGATCTGTCTGTCACTGTAGAAACTAATTGGCTTTTGGCTTGGGTGAATGAGGCCCGATGGCTTAGTGTCGGATTGGAAAGTCAATATAATGATTTGTGGAGTTTTACATGACCTTCATGATGTGTATTTTATATAGTCTTTATAACATGAGGTTTTATACGTGGGGTGGGGGGTTATTGTTATTCACTTCATATAAAATGTTTTATTTTATGGTGTGGGTTTGTTATGTCACTGCGTCGCACATATGATCCATTTTGTTGTGTTATTTTTCGCGTACCAATTCTTTTTTCCATTTTACAAAGTGAACTTTAGTTTTTTTATCAATTTTTGGTAGACATCAGTAACAATGCCACATTAGGGCTCCAAAGTATGAGACCTTATTATTAGCAACCGAAGAGATTTAATGGCTGAAAATGATATCTATGGACTTATAGGCTTTGTAGTTATGGTGGCAGTTTTGTTGGCCAGCGTGACTTCATCTAACAAACGAACATACAATAAAGTATGGCCAGGGTTGGGTCGATGAATCAACATTTGTTAGAAGAGATGGTTGCATCCTCTGAAATTTCTCAGAATAAGCAAGGAAGAGATGAATATTTGAATATCTGATTAGCTTTACTAGATGCGAAGTGAACTAATATCAGAATGTTGAAGCATCATTATAATCTCATGGCCTTACTTGACAAGATCTATAATTGGGATAACGTCAATAGTAATCCAAAAGATACCCACACTGTTATGAATAACATTGAGGGTGACATGAGGTTGAATGTGGTTATAAAGCCTGTGGAAGATGAAATGGGGTTGAAGAAACAAATAGATAATAATATCAATTCCACTGACGAAATGAATAATATTAAACAAATGGGTTCAAATAAGCAAGGTGAATTAACAATAGATAGGGATACTGAAGTGACCTCGATGACGTTTGATATGGGAGGTTTTCCATATTACAATGATGTGGATGGAGAGCTTCATTTCTTTCTAGACATTTTTACTCTTCAATATTTCTTGTTGTGCTAGCATGTAATGTCATATAGGGAGAATGGTCTAAACTTTCCATGGAGATGATGAAATTTTAGATCCTTCTTTCCTTCTTAATAAATAAATTGTATAGTACCAACAATATGTATGTGTCTGCAGGTTATTATCATATTTGTCTTCAATTTTACTAAGTTAAGGGGGTTTTGGTTTATGTTTCTTTTTGGATTCAACAGTATGCATTTTTAAGTTTCTACTAATTTCATAGTTTGTGGTGATGCCTGGGGGTCTTTGTAATTATCATTTTGTATGGTTTAAGTATTTTACTAAGATTGTGTATGCCTTAGCAGGAAATATTTGGATATAAATGCATTCTCTAGCTTCAACAAGGGGTAATATGATGAAGGTAGTAATTTCAACCTTTCAAAAAATGCTCATTTTGCTTCAGTTCGTTTAGGGGGTTCTGCTACTCCTGCAGTGTGTCAGAACTTGTCAATGACTGCAGCAGAATAGAGGCCTAAGGACAATTCGTTGATTCATGATGACAAACAAAACCACCAAGCTTATGAAATGTGTCGCGAGGGTTTATCTAATATGTTTATGGGTGAGCATTGTAAAAATTTCTCGAATTCCATGCTCATCAGGGTTTTGATGCTGCTATTAAAGGTCTAAACCCTACTTTTATTTTGTCATGTAACAAATCCATTTTATCCTCTAAGGAGCTTGGGGTTTGGCCTTAGTCATCTATTTGATAATCCTTTGCAATATGTCTGGTGATACGACTAAAAAAATCTATGGTTAAAGTTTGAACTACAATTAATGGGATCATTTGAATTATAGAATTTGTATGTTTTGATTATTACAAAGAAATATTTTATATAAAAATATGTGATGGGTGTTTAAAAGAAAAAGGAAAAAAAATGTATGACATTAATATTCTTGAAAATATGAAAAGGGCTATCTGGTGAGATTAATCCCTAACAGTTAGAGAGCAGTTGAAAAGTTAGTTATTGTTGGCATTGTGGCTAATATTTTGTCCTTGATGGAAACTTACATGTCAAGTATGTCCTTGATGTCAACCTGGTTATACTATGATGATTATGGAACTAAAGTGGATGATAGGAATATTGGTACAGGTATTGTAGAAATGAGGAAGTGTATTGACCTTGAGAAAACATGAAAGTACAAAGTTTGAAAAGTATATACAGTACTTGTGAAGAATAGTCGCGTACATATGCAGGTTATGTGAACAAAATTCGCGTACAGAAACCTAACCATGGAAAAGAGAAATCGAGGAGTTGTTCCCATGGTAATCACCCATAGTATTGTGACAACAACGTCTATTTCATCCTGTTAACAATTACCGAAAACTTTACCAAGGTATTTTCTTGTGGTATTGATAAGGAAAATAATTATATAAGGAGAAAGATATCAAGGAGTTGTGTGTGAAATGTAATGGAGTATTCTTGTGTGATTTGATCTGAAACAGGTGTGCACCAGGAAGTAAGGAAAAGACAGATATGAAAGATTTGAAAGTATATAGAAAAATCATGGATATACTTGTTAGATTTGTTTATGTTTAAATAACTAAGAATACAATATTTGTGGATATGGTGGAGCTATGATATGAATGTGTTTGCAGAGATATGTGATTTTGATAGTGAAATATGCAAAATGTGTGTTGTGTTGCATAGATGATTTAATTCAGTGATTTAAGATCTATACGTAGGTTGTATTCCTAAGTACTGCTTACATACACAAATCTTCCTTATAACAGTCATGTATACATTCTGAAGAGTTTTTATTATTGTTTGATTTGGGTTGTTGATTATTCTTCTTGCTATTGAGTAATGTTTATGATGATGTTAGATTTGCTTTGAACAAACATAATGGTTTGGCTTTGGTATTCAGTGGTCCAAGAGTTCTACGCAGTTATTCTACATAAAAGTCATGTATATACGTGGATCTATTTAATGATAATCATGTATATGTTTTAGGGTTTGAAGTGTTGCTTGGTGATCACATTTGATTAGTTTTGTATTATTTTTCATTGATTGTCAAGGATGTCTTGATCAGGATGGTTGGTATCTAACAGTGTTGATTGAAAATTGGTTATTAACTTTGAGATTGATTTGGTTAGACTAGTATATTAGTTTGATCTAGTTGTAGTGGTTTAATGGGAATTTAGTGATTGGTTTGCTTCAATGATTTAGTTGTTATTCAGTATTAAGTGATTTAGTGTTGAATGTTTGGTTTCAGAATCGTTAATTGGTATTCCGCATAATGTTGGGTGTGGATCTTCTTTGCAAATTTGATGAAAGGTGGCCTGCATGTTTTGATGGTTGATTGAGATAGGTGGATCCAGTATGAAATATTATGAAACATGTTCCAAAAGGTGTTGATGGTTGGAGCATTTAGTAAGGGAGTGAGAGCTTTCTTTTGGTAGGAGCCAATAAAATTGATCAAGGGGTTGTAGCTCCATTCAAGTGGGTGTTGGAGAACGAGTGGAGGTTGTAGTCTCATGCAAGTAGGAGCTTGCATGTTGGCAAGAGTCTACGCCAGTACAAAACCATGATGTAATGAAGGATTTTTCATTATAATAAAAGAAGAAGACAAAAGACGACAACAACATTAATTTTCTTCCACATTGGGTTTCCACCTAAATTCTTGGTGTCCATCTATGTTGATTTATCTGCTCTTTACTGCTCTTCATAATGAATGGCTAATGAAATAAGGATTAAATTAAGAACTTATGGGAATTGTGAAAAATTGATAATTTTCATATTCATAGATTTCATTCACTAAAGGTGTGTACACACGTGAGTTGTATGAATAACAGTGGAGTATATAATTCTGAATTTTAAATTGAAGATTAAGTGAATTAAAAATATTAATTCCCCCCCTCCTCCCCCCCCCCTCCCCACAAGTATTTTTCCTAACACTTGGTATCAGATCAAGTCCCTCAAAAGGAGCTTGATCGCTTGAAGGGAGATGTAGCAAGATAAGTAGCCAAGATGGACTTTTCTCTACCAAGCCACCTTCGTTTAATGGTACTAACTTTATGTTTTGGAAGGTCAGAATGATAGCATATTTGTAGTCATTAGGAGCTTATGTATGGGGAGTTGTTGAAGGTGAATATCAATACCCAACCTCCATTCCCACAAATAATGTAGGAAAGAAGCAATATGAGAATAATGCAAAGGCAGTAAATGCCCTCTTGGGAGGATTAACATAATTTGAGTGTATGAAAGTCATGTAGGTAAACACCACTAAAGAAATATGGGACAAGCTTGTCCAAAGCTATGAAGGTGACACTAAGGTAAAAAGTGCCAAACTTTAGTCTTATATAATCCAATATGAGTCTCTTAGAATGCATGATGATGAGAGCTTTGCAAACTTTTTCCTTTGAGTAGATGATATTGTTAACACAATGAGGGGTATCGATGATAAGATTGAGTATTATGCTATTATTAAAAATATTTTGATATCAATAACCCCAACGTTTGATGCCAAGGTCTCTACCATTGAAGAAATACATGATTTAAAAAGTCTTACTCTAGAACAAATTCATGGGATCTTGACAACTTATGAGATGAGAAAAGGGAATACATAAAAAATTATAGAAGCTTCCTTTAAATCCAAATACAAAGGTAAAGAAAAGGAAGAGCCTAAATATACAAGCTACATTTCAGATGAGGAAGAAGTGATTTTTCTGAAGAAGTTGCAACTGGGAACTAAAGGTAAACTTCCCTATAGATGTTTTGCTTGTGGAAGAGTAGGCCACTACGCATCCAAATGTCCATGTAAAGAAAATCATGATAAGAAAGAAAACGGAAAGGATGTTTACAATAAAAATGCCAAAAAACAAATCATACTAAGAAAAGTTTTTATTCTACTGAAGATAGTCAAAGCACATTTGATGATCAGGAAGATACATATTCAGATTCCAACACTAGTTACAAAATACTTATGGCTCTTGAAGATCAATCAACTAGTGAACCAGATAGTTGTGAAGAAGATGATTTAATGAAAGCTTTGAAAGAAATTGATAGACTCATAAATGCAAACAAAGAATTGGAAACAAAAGAAAGTAGTATTGTCAAAGAAATAAACTTCCTAAAGTCACAATTAGAAGCAACCAATAGAAGAACATGAGTATGAGCAAAACAACTTCAAGAAAAGGATTGGCACAATGAAAAGTTAGAATAAAAATTGTGACACTAAGGGAAGATTATGAAAAAACTAACAAATGGGTAAAGGCATCTGAATCACTAAAGAATATTATTAATGAACAACACTTTCCTCTAATTAAGACAAGCATTGAATACAACCACAAGGTTTCATATCCACAAGATAATAACAAGGACCAACACAAGGCTCCCCAAAACAAAATTGAATCAAGTCCATCAAAATCAATCCCCAGGTATAAGATATGGTTTCATGGATATTGTTTTTCTCGTAAATCGTTTGAATACAACCACTAATTGTAGGTAAAGCATATGGAATGGAAGCAATCAATCTTATAGTTCCATGATATGGTATAAGTATCACAACTTTGAACACATGATAAAAAACTGCAAGCAAATTTGGAAGAAGAAGGTGCAATAGTCAGAAACATAGGGAAGATAGCCCCTAATATAGTATATTGTACTTAATGCATACTTCTAAGGAGTACTATAGAAGTAAATGTGAGGTAGATAGCCTCATGGAAAATAGATGATGACTATTAGGCCCACAGGATCAGTGGTGTATGATCTCAGGGGGAACTATGCATGTGTATCTTAACAATGATTCCATATATTTATCTTTTGGTGATGTTTATGTTTCTAATAGTATATCTGATGAAGTAACTGTAATCATGAACAAATATGACATATTCAGGGGAAGTTGTGGCCATACAAAATCAATAGCTTATATTTTGCACACATTTATTATGAAGGACAATCACGTATGTACGCGGTTCTTGACTTAGACAGTCATGTATGTTTTTCTGTGGTGATAATGGAGTGGCACAAATTCAAGGGGAGATTCTCATATGATTCCATCATTTCATTCTTGGCATTCTGGTTCTAACATTGGTTTATTGCAGACTATTGATGATGCTTTCTAATGTTTATATGTGTTGATTCATGCAAAATCCTTTTGCTGCTATTGATCTGATTCATTTATTATTGATGAGGAGGATATAATGTGATAAAGATTGGGTGATGAAGAGTTGACATAGGTTTAGGGGGAGCATATTTTATACTTCAAATGGTTCATTATTGGCATTATGGTTTCTTGAGCACTTCTTATTTGACATTGTTTTCCTACATGATGTTGATTTATGACGAGTCCATGGTTTTTGTTGCTGTGATCAATCTTCCTACACTTGTTCTTCAATGCTTTAATTACTATTGGAATATGTGTGTATGTGTTGTTGTCACTATGCTATGAGTTACCAATTATGCCTATACTTTGCTTGGGTTACATGTGAGAGAATGTGCTGACCTTGATGGCATGAGGTCAAGGGGATGAGTTGTTGATAAAGCCTTATTGCAAAATCTTATGGATACTACTCGTATTGCTTAGTGCTGCTTGGATACATTGCATATTTGGCCATGAGATATTGATGATAGATACTAATGTTACACTTCCCTATCTTCCCGATGATATACTGTTTCCTGATGATGAGACGTTTATGATGATGTCATTATGTAATTTATGGTATTGTTGTTAGATGATTATGATGTGATGAAATTTAGGTTAAATTAATGGGATCATTTGAATTATAGAATTTGTATGTTTTGATTATTACAAAGAAATATTTTATATAAAAATATGTGATGGGTGTTTAAAAGAAAAAGGAAAAAAAAAATGTATGACATTAATATTCTTGAAAATATGAAAAGGGCTAACTGGTGAGATTAATCCCTAACAGTTAGAGAGCAGTTGAAAAGTTAGTTATTGTTAGCATTGTGGCTAATATTTTGTCCTTGATGGAAACTTACATGTCAAGTATGTCCTTGATGTCAACCTGGTTATACTATGATGATTATGGAACTAAAGTGGATGATAGGAATATTGGTACAGGTATTGTAGAAATGAGGAAGTGTATTGACCTTGAGAAAACATGAAAGTACAAAGTTTGAAAAGTATACAAAGTACTTGTGAAGAATAGTTGCGCACATATGCAGGTTATGTGAACAAAATCCGCGTACAGAAACCTAACCACGGAAAAGAGAAATCGAGGAGTTGTTCCCATGGTAATCACCCATAGTATTGTTACAACAACATATATTTCATCCTGTTAACAATTACCGACAACTTTACCAAGGTATTTTCCTGTGCTATTGATAAGGAAAATAATTATATAAGGAGAAAGGGATCAAGGAGTTGTGTGTGAAATGTAATGGAGTATTCATGTGTGATTTTATTTGAAACAGGTGTGCACCAAGAAGTAAGGAAAAGACTTAGATATGAAAGATTTGAAAGTATATAGAAAAATCATGGATATACTTGTTAGATTTGTTTATGTTTAAATAACTAAGAATACAATATTTGCGGATATGTTGGAGCTATGATATGAATGTGTTTGCAGAGATATGTGATTTTGATAGTGAAATACGTAGAATGTGTGTTGTGTTGCAGAGATGATTTGATTCAGTGATTTAAGATCTATATGTAGGTTGTATTCCTAAGTACCGCTTACATACACTGATCTTCCTTATAACAGTCATGTATACATTCTGAAGAGTTCTTATTATTGTTTGATTTGGGTTGTTGATTGTTCTTCTTGCTATTGAGTAATGTTTATGATGATGTTAGATTTGCTTTGAACAAACATAATGGTTTGGCTTTGGTATTCAGTGGTCCAAGAGTTATACGCAGTTATTCTACATAAAAGTCATGTATATACGTGGATCTATTTAATGATAATCATGTATATGTTTTAGGGTTTGAAGTGTTGCTTGGTGATCACATTTGATTAGTTTTGTATTATTTTTCATTGATTGTCAAGGATGTCTTGATCAGGATGGTTGGTATCTAACAATGTTGATTGATAATTGGTTATTAACTTTGAGATTGATTTGGTTAGACTAGTATATTAGTTTGATATAGTTGTAGTGGTTTAATGGGAATTTAGTGATTGATTTGCTTCAATGATTTAGTTGTTATTCAGTGTTAAGTGATTTAGTGTTGAATGTTTGGTTTCAGAATGTTAATTGGTATTCCGCATAATGTTGGGTGTGGATCTTCTTTGCAAATTTGATGAAAGGTGGCTTTCATGTTTTGATGGTTGATTGAGATAGGTGGATCCAGTATGAAATATTATGAAACATGTTCCAAAAGATGTTTAGGGTTGGAGCATTTAGTAAGGGAGTGAGAGCTTCCTTTCGGTAGGAGCCGATAAAATTGATCAAGGGGTTGTAGCTCCATTCAAGTGGGTGTTGGAGAATGAGTGGAGGTTGTAGTCTCATGCAAGTAGGAGCTTGCATGCTGGCAAGAGTCTACGCCAATACAAAACCATGATGTAATGAAGGATTTTTCATTATAATAAAAGAAGAATACAAAAGACGACAACAACATTAATTTTCTTCCACATTGGGTTTCCACCTAAATTCTTGGTGTCCACCTATGTTGATTTATCTGCTCTTTACTGCTCTTCATAATGAATGGCAAACGAAATAAGGATTAAATTAAGAACTTATGGGAATTGTGAAAAATTGATAATTTTCATATTCATGGATTTCATTCACTAAAGGCGTGTACACACGTGAGTTGTCTGAATAACAGTAGAGTATATAATTCTGAATTTTAAATTGAATATTAAGTGAATTAAAAATATTAATTCCCCCCCTCCTCCCCCCCCTCCCCACAAGTATTTTTCCTAACATTTGGTATCAGATCAAGTCCCTCAAAAGGAGCTTGATCGCTTGAAGGGAGATGTAGCAAGATAAGTAGCCAAGATGGACTTTTCTCTACCAAGCCACCTTCATTTAATGGTACTAACTTTATGTTTTGGAAGGTCAGAATGATAGCATATTTGTAGTCATTAGGAGCTTATGTATGGGGAGTTGTTGAAGGTGAATATCAATACCCAACCTCCATTCCCACAAATAATGTAGGAAAAAAGCAGTATGAGAATAATGCAAAGGCAGTAAATGCCCTCTTGGGAGGATTAGCATAATTTGAGTTCATGAAAGTCATGTAGGTAAACACCACTAAAGAAATATGGGACAAGCTTGTCCAAAGCTATGAAGGTGACACTAAGGTAAAAAGTGCCAAACTTTAGTCTTATATAATCCAATATGAGTCTCTTAGAATGCATGATGATGAGAGCTTTGCAAACTTTTTCCTTTGAGTAGATGATATTGTTAACACAATGAGGGGTATCAATGATAAGATTGAGTATTATGCTATTATTAAAAATATTTTGATATCAATAACCCCAACGTTTGATGCCAAGGTCTCAACCATTGAAGAAATACATGATTTAAAAAGTCTTACTCTAGAACAAATTCATGGGATCTTGACAACTTATGAGATGAGAAAAGGGAATACATAAAAAATTATAGAAGCTTCCTTTAAATCCAAATACAAAGGTAAAGAAAAGGAAGAGCCTAAAGATACAAGCTACATTTCAGATGAGGAAGAAGTGATTTTTCTGAAGAAGTTGCAACTGGGAACTAAAGGTAAACTTCCCTATAGATGTTTTGCTTGTGGAAGAGTAGGCCACTATGCATAAAAATGTCCATATAAAGAAAATCATGATAAGAAATAAAAGGGAAAGGATGTTTACAATAAAAATGCCAAAAAACAAATCATACTAAGAAAAGTTTTTATTCTAATGAAGATAGTCAAAGCACATCTGGTGATTAGGAAGATACATATTCAGATTCCAACACTAGTTACAAAATACTTATGGCTCTTGAAGATCAATCAACTAGTGAACCAGATAGTTGTGAAGAAGATGATTTAATGAAAGCTTTGAAAGAAATTGATAGAATCATAAATGCAAAAAAAGAATTGGAAACAAAAGAAAGTAGTATTGTCAAAGAAATAAACTTCCTAAAGTCACAATTAGAAGCAACCAATAGAAGAACATGAGTATGAGCAAAACAAATTCAAGAAAAGGATTGGCACAATGAAAAGTTAGAATAAAAATTGTGACACTAAGGGAAGATTATGAAAAGACTAACAAATGGGTAAAGGCATCTGAATCACTAAAGAATATTATTAATGAACAACACTTTCCTCTAATTAAGACAAGCATTGAATACAACCACAAGGTTTCATATCCACAAGATAATAACAAGGACCAGCACAAGGCTCCCCAAAACAAAATTGAATCAAGTCCATCAAAATCAATCCCCAGGTATAAGATATGGTTTCATGGATATTGTTTTTCTCGTAACTCGTTTGAATACAACCACTAATTGTAGGTAAAGCATATGGATTGGAAGCAATCAATCTTATAGTTCCACGATATGGTATAAGTATCACAACTTTGAACACATGATAAAAAACTGCAAGCAAATTTGGAAGAAGAAGGTGCAATAGTCAGAAACATAGGGAAGATAGCCCCTAATATAGTATATTGTACTTAATGCATACTTCTAAGGAGTACTATAGAAGTAAATGTGAGGTAGATAGCCTCATGGAAAATAGATGATGACTATCAGGCCCACAAGATCAGTGGTGTATGATCTCAGGGGGAACTATGCATGTGTATCTTAACAATGATTCCATATATTTATCTTTTGGTGATGTTTATGTTTCTAATAGTATATCTGATGAAGTAACTGTAATCATGAACAAATATGACATATTCAGGGGAAGTTGTGGCCATACAAAATCAATAGCTTATATTCTGCACACATTTATAATGAAGGACAATCACGTATGTACGCGGTTCTTGACTTAGACAGTCATGTATGTTTTTCTGTGGTGATAATGGAGTGGCACAAATTCAAGGGGAGCTTCTCATATGATTCCATCATTTCATTCTTGGCATTCTGGTTCTAACATCGGTTTGTTGCAGACTATTGATGATGCTTTCTAATGTTTATATGTGTTGATTCATGCAAAATCCTTTTGCTGCTATTGATCTGATTCATTTATTACTGATGAGGAGGATATAATGTGATAAAGATTGGGTGATGAAGAGTTGACATAGGTTTAGGGGGAGCATATTTTATACTTCAAATGGTTCATTATTGGCATTATGGTTTCTTGAGCACTTCTTATTTGACATTGGTTTCCTACATGATGTTGATTTATGATGAGTCCATGGTTTTTGTTATTGTGATCAATCTTCCTACACTTGTTCTTCAATGCTTTAATTACTATTGGAAGATGTGTGTGTGTGTGTGTTGTTGTCACTATGTTATGAGTTACCAATTATGCCTATACTTTGCTTGGGTTACATGTGAGAGAATGTGCTGACCTTGATGGCATGAGGTCAAGGGGATGAGTTGTTGATAAAGCCTTATTGCAGAATTTTATGGATACTACTCGTATTGCTTAGTGTTGCTTGGATACATTGCATATTTGGCTATGAGATATTGATGATAGATACTAATGTTACACTTCCCTATCTTCCTGATGATATGCTGTTTCTTGATGATGAGACGTTTATGATGATGTCATTATGTAATTTATGTTATTGTTGTCAGATGATTATGTTGTATATGCCTATATGGAGCATGGTGGTTGTTAAGATCCTTGTTGTTCATGGATACTATGTATTTGGTTCATATCATTGTATTGGGCTTGCATAGAGGAAAACACACTTGTGTGCACTTGTAAAAGTCATACATCATTATTGTTCTATTTTATTGGTGTATTGGTCATGAAACCTCTCATGTTGTAATCATTGTAAAATTCATCATGTATGGGCTATTGGGATCAAGTCATGTAAGCCCATTATTTTGGGTGATTGATGTAAACATGGCATAATAGAGTCATTAGTAGTGGGATAGGTCATATGTGCTTATGGAAAACCATGTTTTTGACCCTTGTACTTATATTGCATATGTCTAGAAGGCCTAGTATATGTTCAGGGGGAGTGTGGTCTATATGTAAGGCTACTGTCATGTATTGCAGTTGCACTTCTTGGTTCATAACAACAAATCAATCTTATAATATTGAGTAGCACAAGAGGAATACTTCTATCAACATGATTTTTCCCTTTGCATTTGATTTCAAAGGGGGAGAGAAAATTGGGGTTTGCAAGAGGTTTCCTAGTCCAGGGGGGGATTGTTGGCATTATGGCTAATATGTTGTCCTTGATGGAAACCTTCATGTCAAATATGTCCTTGATGTCAACCTGGCTATAATATGATGATTACGGAACTAATGCAGATGACAAGAATATTAGTACATGTATTGCAGAAATGAGGAAGTGTATTTACTTGTGAAGACATGAAAATATGAAGTTTGAAAGGTATATGTGGTCCCTGTGAAGAATAGTCGCATACATATGCAGGTTATGTGAAAAAATGTTGCATATGAAAACCTAACCATGGAAAAGAGAAAACCGAGAGCTACCCATGGTAATTTCCCATAGTATAGTGATGACAATGTCTATTTGATCTCGCCAACAATTTTCGACAACTTTACTAAGGGATTTGTCTATGGTATTGGTAAGGAAAATATCTATATAAGGAGAAGGAGATCAAGTGTGCAATGTAATGGGGTATTCATGTGTGATATGATATGAAGCAAATGTGCACTAGGAAAAGACTCAAATATGAAAGTAGATTGAAAGATAATGGATATACTTGTTTGACTTGCTTATGTTTAAATAACTAACAATGCAAGATCTGTTGTTATAGTGGAGCTATGATTTGAATGTGTTTGCAGAGATCTCTAGTTTTGATAGTGAATTATTCAGAATGTGTGTTGTGTTTCAGAGATGATTTGATTAAGTGATTTAAGATTTGTACGCAGGTTTTTACTCCTGAGTACTGCATACATACACAGATCTTCCTTATAACATCCACGTATACATTCAGAAGTGTTTTTATTGTTGTTTGTTCTGGATTGTTGATTGTTGTTCTTGATACTGAGTAATTTTTATGATGATGGTAGATTCACTTTGAACACACATAATGGTTTGGATTTGGTATTTAGTGGTATGATATCTATACG
Organism: Pinus taeda; assembly: GCA_000404065.3. NCBI lineage: Eukaryota > Viridiplantae > Streptophyta > Pinopsida > Pinales > Pinaceae > Pinus > Pinus taeda. The sequence continues at coordinate 185,266 of APFE030745658.1, forward strand.
TGGATATTCTGCAGAAAAGTTGTGTATATACACAAATCTATTTAATAACAATCACGTATACATTATAAGGTTTGAAGTGATGCTTGTGATGATATTGTTTCAGTTCTATATTGTTTTTGTTTTTGTTTTTTTGTTTTTTTTGTTTTTTGTTTTTGTTTTTGTTTTTGTTTTTTTTTATTTTATTTTTATTTTTATTTTTATTTTTATTTTTTATTTTAGTTTTTAGTTTTAATTTTATTTATTATTATTATTGTTATTTATTTATTATTTTTGTTTTTTATTTATTTATTTATTTATTGATTTTTTAATTATTATTATTATTATTATTATTATTATTATTATTTATTTATTTTTATTTTTATTTTTATTTTATTTATTTATTTTATTTATTATTATTATTATTATTATTATTTCCTGGATTGTCAAGGATGTCTTGATCACGATGGCTGGTATCTGTAATACCCCACACCACATTTACCCACTTTTACAAGCTTATCAAGGTAAACGTGAGACGAGAGTTACTATGCATGACCCAACATCCAAGTTCTAGTTATGGTAGTGGGGTATACAATCCTAAAAATTACTACAACCTCCCATGGACACTTGGCCACCCAGATGTCAGACAACATCCACTAATAATCCTTCCCTGAGTTGGAACTATCTTTCAACTTGACTTGACAACCCATCTACACACATGCATTCTAGTTCATGTGGCCAGAAAGCTCTAGCTACACACACAAGCCATCATTTATGTGGATACAATAAAAAATGCCCATTTATGTGCCTACAACCATGGATTCAGTGCCAAAATTTCAGGGCTAGCATATAGGCCATTGTTCAGAACTGCCCAAAACTTTCTAGAATCTAGTCTATGTTGATCACAAGTATGAATAATCTATACTTAGGCTCAAATCTTGCTCAAATTTCCAAACACATGATAAACATTTAGACAAACACATGGTAAACATAGTAATTATAAGTCATTAATGCATATATGTTCACTGTCTCATTAGTTTCACCGAAGAATCATCAAGAAGGCTTACTACCCTCTCAAGCTAGTTGCATCAAACACTAGTTAGCTCATGCATTCATATAACCATTCAATAACTTATCAAACCATGAAAATTTTTATAATAAGTGCACATCATACAATAAGAATGTACCATGCACATAACCAACATTTAATAAGAAATAATCCATGACAAACCAGTGATAAAATCAACACAATAACCAATAGATGTGCTCATTGATCTCAATAAGAAATAAAAAAAAATTACATACGCATAAAACTAACCAAGTCAGGGACTTCCATGTGTTATCACTAAGATGTTTTCCTTAGAAGTTATCAAAGAAGGAATAGTCCGAGGTAACCACAAACCTAATCTTTTAGAATCGGGTTCTAGACAACCTAAGTCCAGAGAGGGCTCTCTCTTTATAATTTAACTTTGTTTTGGGGTAAGATTTCAGGTTAGTTCTTAGTGTTCATGATTGTTTTGTTTTGATTGGGTGGTGGAATTAAGAAAACAGATGGGCAGAGCAAGTATTTAGGCCATTGGGCTATGGAGTCAATCAAGAGTGGCTGAACTGGATCTAATCAATCACTAAGGTAAGAGTTCACAGGGCAGGCTAGCACAACAAAAGCAAATCCATAGGTTCAAATGGATGAAGTAGTCCTAACCAGGGTAAAGGGCAAAGAAGGATCCTCAACCGGGATTAAGATGAAGAAAGGAAGGATGATCAGTAGCAAAGGGCAATGAAGAATCCTTAACTATGGACGAAAGGGGGGTAAACTATGGAAGTAAGGGAGCAATTAAGAGTTCCCAAACCAAGATAGTTGAGTAGAAAACATATAGAAAGTAAACAGTTAAAACAGAGAGAATTTAAGCTAATTGTGATGATATCATTCATTGTTTACTTTTAGATTTTGTAAGAGACACATATGAATATTTATAACATGAAGAAAAAACAATATTTAAACATGAAGAGATGATACTTATTTGTTCCAACTGTGCACAAGAATCTAGTGAAATGTCCTCAGCTTTATTTCATATCCATCAAAATCAGTCCAGTCTTGAGTACAATAGCACCTTGGCTCAAAATAAAATGTCTACAAAAATGTATTTTGATCCTCCCTAATTACTTCAATTTGTGAAGTATTTATACAAAAAATGATACAAAATATCTCATAACAATATGAGAATTATTCTAGGAAACTGAAAATATCTTCAACACGAAGATAGAGACAGATGGAGAACTGTCTTCTTGCTGTCCCTTTTATTGTGACTGTGCTGGCTGTTGTAATTTGGATTTGGCTCTTTCAGTTGCTTTGTAGTTGTGTGATGGAATCACTTTCTATCTTCTACCTACTGATACTCTTTACCTGTTCTTCTTTGACTCTGTCTTACCTGTTCTACCTAGCAGCCATGTTTTACCATGTAGATTTACTGTAGCAACCTTATAGTAAATCTATAAGTTTTGTCCACCATTCACTATCAGGTAACTTCATCCTTATCATCTTTCTATATATTTCATCAGCTTCTGTATACTTAGAAAAATTTGGCCTGCTGGTAAACAAGTGCTTTACCTCATGCTCTATGTAAAACATATTTTCAAGACCATCATATAGTACCTTCCCAGTCGGCAAAGCTTTCACCCCTGAAGTACTAGCTTGGTTTCTGGCTAGCTTGTTTAATCTTTCAATATAATCCTCTTGAGTCATTAGCTTTTCATTTATTACCAGAGGACTGGGAAGTCTTTTCTCTCTTAAGATTCCATACTTTGTCATAAAACTATTAATGTTTGCTTGAATGCTTTGACACCTTTTCTCCATATTTAGCATCAGGTTTCTTTTGGTGAGAACCTTCTTTATTTCAATGATGGTTGTTGTTCTATCATCAATTTCTAGTTCATCAAGTTGGTACATGTTCCTGCTGTTCAAAAATGTGATTAATAGGTTGGTTGCTTCAGGTATATCTCCCAATTCTTCTCTTGTCTTGTGGACTGCTTCTGTAGCCACTTTTACTAGTTCAGTCTGTTAAAAAATAACTTGAATAGAAGGCCAAACATCATTGATGGAATCAATGATGTTGGCCCAAATAATTTCTTTCATGTCTCCCAGTGGCTCTTGCAATGTCAAGTCCTTTTCAAGGACTTTTATTCTTTCTACCATTCTTTAGTTCTTCTGAAATTCTTCCTTTTGTTGTATCTGGGCAAGTTTACAGTCAGTCTCCAGATTTGACACTTTTTCTCTAAGTTTCTTAAGTTCAGTGGCTTGGATGCTCATTTCTTCCATGGCCTTTACTAATTAAGCTATTTGTTCTGTGGAAGTACCTGCACTTGTAGATGCCCCTGTGCTTGCTGATGTACTTGTTACTGGCAAAGTTGTAGCTGGTGGAACTATGGGTGCTAAGATAGCAGCCAATGTGGAGGATACTATAGGGATTATAGTATGAGGAGTGGTGGCCAAATCACTCTGCTTAGACTGTATCAAGTTATCCAACTCATTTTCTGTCTCTTTTAATTGTTCATTCAGCTTGAGGACTAAGTCCATAATCTCTTCCTCATTTTGTGTTTCCAACCCTTCAGCTATTTGAGGACGATGTAGAGGAGAAATTTTAAGCTGCTTCTTCAGTGCAACTATGTCATCGTTTTTCTTCTTGATAAGATTTTCTTCTGCTTCCACATCCTTGGGATCATGTCCTAGTTCTATGACCAAGTCCTCTAAGGACTTTATTATGGTGTCATTTGCCTATGAAGGGGCCTTCTCCAACTAGAATTGTGCTGATATATTATTCAGATAATTCTGGAGTTGGTGGGCTACAATTGCTTTGCTGCTCAGAGTGGAGTAAACCATTTCCCCAGTCTACTTGTGTAACTCAATTTGGTCATTAGGATGGAAGTCCTTTGCCAATACTTCAAAGTCTATTTTTAGATAATCTGCCATTGATCTGGGTTGCTGTGTAGTTGGTTTCAAAAAAATCATTTGCATCTTACCTTCCTTTATGTCAAAGGCTGACATTAGCCTTGTTTGATTTGTTGGAGCCATTTTCAAGTAGTGGGAATAACTTTGGATGTTTAATCTTTCATTTCTTGCCTTGATTTCTTTGTATTTCTCTTTTATATCTTGGCTCTAGCTAGTAGGAGTCCTAAAGGAGGATACTTCCATGCTTTGTTGCCTTTCTAGCATTTGAGCTTGTGAGGTGGAAGGTTCTTGTGTACCTCCTGAAGGTGTGGTCTACCTACTTTCCGTTCTTTCCACACTTGTAGTTCCTGTTGTCTCCTCAGTATACTCCTATTCTAAAAATGGGTTCAACCTTTGCCTTTTGACATGAGTTTGGGAAACAGGTCTACTAGAAGGAGTGGCCTCCTCTCTATCTCTTTTAAGATTCCTCTCCTCATTTAGAGGAGTCTGCAAAATAAGAGGATTGTTCATGACTTGTTCTGGTTGAGCAAGTTCTTTTGAAATCTCAAGTTATTCTGATTCCTTTGGCTGCTCTGATGGCCCTGGTTGCTCTGATGGCCCTGGTTTCTCTTATGGCTCTTCTTTCTCTGATAGCCTTTCTTTTGCTATTTGCCCACTGTGTTCCCGTGATTTCCTTTGAGATTGAGACTCTCCTGGCACCTGTGCAAATGAATCCTCATCAAGTCTTCTATCTAAATCAATCAATACATTATTAACAACAATTTCTGTGCTATCCCGGTCTACCAGAGCATTTTCCACCCATTCAAGCTGATTAGCATACTGTTCAATTTCAGGGATTCTATGGTGGATGTAAGGAGATAATTTATTCTTCTATCTCCTATTGCAAATGAAGTGTAAAGGGTCATAATTCCAAATAAAACTTTGTTTCAGTCTCAACCTTTGGAGGATTTCCTCTGCTTCCTTTCCTGCTTCTCTACTATTACATATAAATGGGCCAAGTTGATCTTTTATCCTAAGTTGAGCTTTCTTCTTTGCTTTCACAAAATGCACCTCATCTGAATTGATCATTTTCCTGTAGTACTCTAGGGCAAAGAATCTCATCAGGAGGTATCTGGGCAGTTTGTAGGGAGCCATCTCACATCCGTAGATTCTGATTTCAGTGTGGTTTTGGTACAAGTACCAATCCCCCACTTTTTATTGTTTGGACAACTGAAGGACCCTCTTGATGTCTGCACTGATTCTGGGGGGAGGGCTTCCTAGTAGCATAGTTGTCACTAGGTACACAAAGATATATATGAAATCAATATAAGAATATTAAGAGTCATATTAGTGGATTAAGGAAGTCTAGAAGATCATTGATCTGGGGTTGCCTCTGGTATCAAGATTTTGAAGGGTGATTGGAAATCTATCAACTTGATAATACAAGAACAAATGATATAGAATTGAAGAATATTTAAACAATCTTTCATTATCCAACCTCATGACTTGGTCATGCATTTTATTAGCAATGAACTTAGCATAGTCAAACATGATGGCTGGTGGTTGCCCAGGAGAGTAGACTGACATAAAGGCTATAATGATTTCATCAACAAATTCACTTGTAGTATAGCCTAGCATACTTGATGTCATGTCTATGATGTCTCGACCAAGGTCAAAGAATATAGTCCATAGGTAAGGGGGAGAGTCCTTTGGGGTGTATTGTTCTTCTCTGATGAAGGCTTGGTATAACTGAGCAAGTTTGATTGAGGTGAGTGTAGGGTATCTGTTCAGCATGTCTCCAATAGAAAAAGGAGTTAGGCTTTGTCTTGGTTGTAATTGTAGCATTTCGTTAATGGACTCAACCGTGATGGTAAATAATACAGACTGGTCAGGGATCCTTACTACCCTTTGGATGGGATCATAGTTCATGTGGCAGTAATGTACAATCTCTGGGAAGATGTGAACTCTGGGGAACTGGTACTTGGGTAAAATTGATTCCCAAAGTCCAATGTAGTATTCATGGTTCAGGTACTGGTCTCTGTACCTGCATAATAGTTTCAAAGGGGATTCTTGGACAAAAGTATCTTTAATCTGGAAATCTTTGTCTACTAGTGGGAGATGGTCTAAATCCTTGTGAGGAGTAGAAATGGGCATGACATTCAATGCAATTGGGGCTTCCATCCTTGGTTCTTGTGGATTCAAGGACGGGGGCGAAGGGTTTTTAGTAAATTTTGGGAAAAAATAGACTAATTCAGGTATTTTGGAGTCACCGGGAAATTTTCTTACTAAATTACTTAGGAATTGGAAGCAATTTAGTCCAGGTTGTGGAACAAAACAGGGTTTTTTAGCGAATTGGGATAAATACCTGGTTTCGGATTTTCGATAAATACCTGGTTTCAGATTAAAATACATTTCTGTAGACATTTTATTTTGAGCCAAGGAGCTATTGTACTCAAGACTGGACTGGTTTTGCTGGATATGAAATAAAGCTGAGGACATTTCACTAGATTCTTATGCACAGTTGGAACAAATAAGTATTATCTCTTCATGTTTAAATATTGTTTTTTCTTCATGTTATAAATATTCATATGTGTCTCTTATGAAATCTAAAAGTAAACAAGGAATGATATCATCAGAATTAGCTTAAATGCTCTCTGTTTTAACTGTTTACTTTCTATATGTTTTCTACTAAATTGTCTTGGTCTGGGAATTCTTAATTGCTCCCTTACTTCCATAGTTTACCCCACTTTGGTCCATAGTTAAGGATTCTTCATTGCCCTTTGCTATTGATCATCCTTCCTTTCTTCATCTTAATCCCGGTTGAGGATCCTTCATTGCCCTTTGCCCTGGTTAGGACTACTTCATCCATTTCAACCTGCAAATTTTCTTTTGCTGTGCTAGCCTGCCCTATGAACTCTTACCTTAGTGATTGATCAAATCCAGTTCAGCCACTCTTGATCGACTTCATAGCCCAATGGCTTGAATACTCACTCTGCCCATCTATTTTCTTAATTCTACCACCCAATCAAAACAAAACAATCATGAACACTAAGAAATAGCCTGAAATCTTACCCCAAAACAAAGTTAAATTATAAAGAGAGAGCCCTCTTTGGACTTAGGTTGGCTAGAACCCGAGTCTAAAAGATTAGGTTTGTGGTTACCTCTATTCCTTCTTTGATAACTTCTAAGGAAAACATCTGAGTGACAACACCATGTACCACTTGACCATAGAGTGGGATGAACCCAATATTTCTTTCATCCAATTACCCTCGTGCCATATTCCAAGCATGAATGTGGGATCACATGAGATAAACCAAAACAAAACCAACTAGCGAATCCAGATGCTAAACCATATCTACCCTCAACCACAGTGATTTCACATAAACTGGTCTAGAAATCACCAAAACAAAAACAAGCTTGGCTGCCTCAGACTTTCTTCACCATACCCAGAGGAATTTTCCTGTCTCCACCCATTTGTCAAGAGTTCCAGGAGAAAACCATCTCCACCCTCAACCCTTGGTAATTTTCCTGAGACTACCTCAACCAAGATCTAAATCCACTGGCAATCCAAATCTTAACCAAAACAGAGAACCCACTACATCATGGTTACCGAGGATATGGAAAAGGCAAGGTTGTACATCATTGTCAATCCAGGAAAAACCCATGCCAATGAGATGAAACATGACCAATAAACTAATGCATAGATCATGCATCAAATCCCACCATGCTAAATCGCGTATCCATGTTGTTACTTGCAAATTCACAACTATTTTTTTCCCTTGATTGTTGTTGTCCAAACTTCCACTTGTTCTCCCTTGATTCCCTCACTTGCTTGAGTCATCAGTGTCTCCAAGTGTTTGTTCTCTCTCTTGCACTTCTCTTCTCTAAGTGAATGCTAGAATAAGTGTGTGTGTTAATGTTCGTTGTCTTTTTCTTTTCCCTTTTCCTTCATTTTCCTTTGCATGCATATTCTTGTTCCTTCATCTTAATTTTATCCTATTTTCCTTTATTTCTTGTATTAAATTACCATTTATTTCCTTATTTCCTTATTTTCCTTTTTTCCTTTTGTATTAAATTTTAATACATGTTCCATGAACTTGATTTTATTTTATTTACATGGAAACTTAACGTGGGGCTGTTACAAACCCCTCCCCATTGGGGGAACACCGTTCTCGATGTTCTATGACACTTATGTTCAGCCAAAACTATTGAAAACAAAACATACTTCTTATTGGAGCTTTTTAACACAACTCATTGCAACATTTACAATGACAAAGTACATAAAACATGACAATCATACTCCTTATTGGATCTTTATAAACACAAATTGATGCATTATTTACATTGAAAAACACACACACACACACACATACCAAAAACTCATTTGCTTCAACCAAAAAATAAAGAAGGATATAATTCCCACATATGATTAACCATCTACCATGTAGCTTCATCGTGCCCAAAGTTTTTCCATTGCACTTTAAGTTGTTCTATTTCTCGGTTCCAAAGCATGAGATTCTTCCATTGTAGGATTCATTGAGGCTCTGGTTGGAACTTTCCTTTTGGTTCTACCTACAATACAAACAAATCAATCACATGATCAACATCCCTTATATATCTTTTAAGCAATTAAACATGGAAAAAATCATGGACTTTCATTGGTGGCGGTAAAGCAAGTCAGTAAGCCACTGATCCAATCCTTTCCAGGATCTCAAAAAGTCCACAATACCAAGGTGCCAACTTGGCACATGATCCCATCCTCAAGGAGATCTTCTTGGGCTTGATATGCAAGTACACATGCTCTGTAACCTGAAACTCCTTGAATACCCTATGTTGATCCACAAAGATCTTTCATTTGTCTTGTGTTGCCTTCAAATTCTAACAACTTGTATCTCCTACTCCATCTCCCTTAACATATTTGGTCCAATAAACACCCTGCTCATTGGATCATTCTAGTTGATAGGAGTGATACAACTCTCATAGAGAGCCTCAAATGGACTCATCTTCAAGGATTCTTGATACCCATTATTATAAGCAAACTCTACCAGTGGAAGATACTCCTCCCACTTCCTCTATTGATCCATGACATACATCCTCGACATATCCTCAAGAATCCTATTAACCCTCTCTGTTTTTCCATATGTATATAGATGATAAGTTGTATTGAAGGCTAACTCTATCCCCAAGCCTGAAAACAACTCCTTCCAAAACCTGGAAGTGAACTTAGCATCTCTATATGATATAATCCTCTTGGGAACTCCATGTAACCTCACTATCTTCTTAATGAATACTTGAGCTACTTCACTAGCTGAATTAGTAGACTTCACTGCAATGAAGTGAGCTACCTTGCTCAACCTGTCAACCATGATGATGACGGAGTCATGGTACCTTGATGTCCTAGGAAATATTATAATGAAATCCATGGAAATGACCTCCCATTTTCATTCTGGAATCAAAATAGGCTGCAAAAAACCAGTTGGATTCTTGCATTAAGATTTCACCTACTGACAGTGCAAGCACGTTGTAGCAAACTCAACCACCTATTTTTTCAAATTTGGCCAATAGTAGAACTTCTTAATAGTTTTCAAAGTCTTTTGGTATCCTGGGTGGTTTGAATACGATTTGACATGAAACTCCTTGAAGAGAAGATTATTCAATTCACCACTATCAGGCACATAAATCCTGCTCCTAAATCTAATCAAGCCATTTAATATGAGGTGATACTCCTCATCCTTTTCACCTTCACCTTGTTGTTGCAATCTCTGCTTTAGTTGCCGATACCTTTCATCATGCTACCTTGCATGTAAGATTTGCTCCTATAAATTTGTCCCATAAGAGCTCATAGTTGAAATATGATTTTCATGGACTCTCCTACTGAGAGCACCCACAACCCGATTATCATTGCCTTTGATGTACCTAATCTCAAGATCAAACTTATTGAGAGTAGCCAACCATCTAAATTGCCTTGCATTCAAATTAGGTTGGTCAAACAAGTACCTCAGTCCACTATGATAACTCATTAATATGAACCTCCTGCCAAGGAGACAATTTCTCCACGTCTTCAATGCATGAATGACAACTTCCAACTCAAGATCATGAGTCACATAATTATGTTCATTCTCATTCAACTTGCATGGTTCATTGAAAATACCTTACCTTCTTGCATCAATACTTAACCAAATCCTTCCTTGAAAGCATCTGTACAAACCACAAACTCCTTATCAAGATTTACAATCTTTAAAACTACAACATTGGTAAGAAACTATTTCAACTAATAAAACATAGCTACACTCAACAATCCTATTGTAGCGGGTACAACCACCCTCCAAAATTTTTCCTTAGCTTTGTTTTGGAGCCTCCCTACCAACCTTTCATGACAACATGTCTTGCTTCGTCGAGTACACAAGCTTCAATGTTTTTCTTGCAGAATGACAACCTCTCCATCAGAGCTTGTTGCATTCCCCTCACAGGGTGTTCTTCTGGACTTGGTCTAGCTATAGGCTTAGCAACTCCCTCAATAAATTGCGCAATTCTAGAGGACAACCAACCTTCCCTCCAAAAATTGCACAATTTAGTCTAGCAGCCTGCTGGGCTCCAGAACTGCGTAATTCTGCCAGTCAGTCTTCATCCAGAAAATTGCGCAATTCTTCCTAGCAGGGCTGCTCAACCCAAGAATTACACAATCCTGGGCATAAGTTAGCTGCTCTGCCCAGAAATTGCACAAATATCCTAGGCAGCTATCCCATATCCCTTCTAGAAATTCGCATTTTCTCCGAGTAGTTGAGCAACCTCTTGCATGTGCAGTTGAGCTGACTTGTTCCCTCCAAGACTGAGCATAACTGATTTGCATGCATGGGCTACTTCACCCAAGGCAGCGTGCAAAGGCATCCCTTGATTCAGGGATCTACTTTTAGCAGCTGGAGGTTGCACGAAAGGATTATTTTGGAAACCTCCCACCAAGTGTCGCTCTTCCTAGATTTGTGGCATGCGCATCACATCTTCGATTTTATCAAAAATCATGAACTGGATGCTACACAGCTCATTTCTCACATCAACCTTGTAGCTCTGACATCCCACATCACATCTAGGAGTCATCGCACATTCGGCTCAGCTATTTTGGGGTAAGCCCACCTTCCATGTCCTGTGTTGCATTTTTTGTCACTTTTTGTGTTTCGCTTCGTATGAATGCAGTCTGCTTGATTTCAGTGAACGCTTGTTGTCATTTTGATACATACTAGCTTGTACCAACACCGTTTTAGTTTTCGTTAACATCTCACTGCTGTCGCATGCATGAAACTGTTTTTCACGAACGATCATTGATTGGGCGACTTGCCTCACCCACATGCATGTTGTTCTATTTTCTGAATCTGTCATTCACCAATTGCATGCACGATCATTCACTTATTCTTAAACTTAGTATCACCATGCATTCACATTCACATTCGATTTCAGTTGCTCGTCGACGGGTCTGGGGAGCCTTGGCCCAGACTTTGCCTCATCCAGACAACATTGCGCAATCCTAAAAGGGAAGGCTTCATATTCCTCTTAGGAAATGCGCATTTCCACCCAGTGACTATCCTCCAATCTTGCATTGCGCAATTATGAGGAAAAATGACTGTTGGCCCAGAAAATTACGCAATGCAATCAATGAACCTGCAAGCATTGCTAGTTGAGATTGTGCATTGTGTAATTCCAACAGTCAGTAGCTAGGTTAGAATGTGCATTGCGCAGTTCCAGCAGCCATTCAGCTTCCTGATAGCCTGGACTGTTCCTTGTGCAGTCTTGGGAGTTAGTCCCCGACCTCCCAGTGAAAATTGCAGAACCTTCATGATCAGTCACACAAGTATGTTGCAATTCAGTGCTCAAGTTCATTTTGGTTTTTGGCTGACAGATTGCTTGCCATGAGTGTTGCGATGTCTCTAGGTATCACAGGTGTTCATCTGCCTCTTCGCATTATAGGTACAATGGTTTCCAGGAGAGCAGAGTCGAAGACACTGTTTAGAGCACACTTGGGGATGCAGTCGATCAAGTGTTTATGAACTTGCCTACCCACGAAGACATCAAGTTGTTTGTAGACAAGGACATCAAGATATGATGGCAGCAACATCATAGCAAGAAGTTCCGTGAACAAAAGCTGAAGGAAACATACTAGATGCAACAAACATAAGAGGAAGGTTGTTGACAACATAGAGGTGGAACAAAGTTGCAAGCTCAAGCAGATCTACCTGTGGTGAAAGCAACTTTGGAGACTTAGGCTACGAGGTGATGGAACAACATGAAGATCACGCGAAGGCAGAGAATGGAATAGAGAAGGAGTTGCATGTTCTCAAGCAGCAACTCAAGGAAGAACAAGAGCTGCACAGAGGAGAGAACGAGTTGCAATAGGAACAAGTACAACAGGGGGCGCAACATCCACATATGGATGAAACTGCGCCCATACAAGTTATAGATTCATCCCAGCAGCTGGCATGGAGCAGACATGGTGAGTGGTGTTGTTGATCGCATGCAAGGGAATTCAATAGCATGCATGTCATTATGTGCACGCATGCGATCTAATCCATTTGGCACATTCACCGAGGCAAAGACAAGAAGCAAGTCCAAATGGAGTTGAACATGTAGTTGACAGTTGATGTGCATGACCACCAACACACACTGGAAGATCAACAAAAACACTATGCATCAGTGTGTTGTCGGTTCGGCCGCACCTAAGAATACCATGGACATGCTAGAAGACGAGTTGGATGGAGGAGCCATACCAATGCACCCAGATGCAATGGAGGCAAGAGTTCGATTCAACAAGACATCACCATGGAGCACATGCACACCATCATGGACGACCAAGCTTGGCATCAGTTCACCACCTTCACCATCACAAGCATGTCAAAGAGTTGATCTCACCACAATGGACCAAGTGTCAGTGATGCCTTGCATGGCTTGCTCAAGCCATTTTGTCTCACATGGGCACATGTGCATTGTAATGTAATGTCTTGTCAAGTGGAAGTTCCAGCGTCGATGAATGGATGTAACAACCATAGAGTGGATGAAGAGTCATGAGGGTAGATGAACTGTCACAAAGGGGAATGTCAAGGGTCACCACACTCTTTTCTATAAATAGAACCTCATAACTCATTGTAAAGGCTTTTGGTTAGCCAAGCTTCCAATAGGATTATCTTAGAGAGAGCTTGGACAATATTGTAACGAGCCTTGGCTTCTCCACTGCGCAGAGCTAGTATATCTCTTTGGAGGAGTAGGCGGTTGTGGCTGTAACGTTCCGCTGTTGGGACTAATGGTTAGACATGGATGTATTGTATGACCGGAAATTACACTTCTTAATGTAGCAGAGCCAACATGTTTCATGCATATGTTGTATTGTATTCTATGGTATCTGGTTTACTCTAAATGATATATGTATTTGTTTTCTTATGCATGCATGTATGGACTAGTCTATATAAGTATGTATGAACCTTTCTGAAATGTGCTTTTGGTTTAACCATCACTTTGGATTGCTAGCTAACTTGCCTTCCATGTTATGATGCATCTTTGATCGTGTGTTCCCTTCTTAACTCTATGCTATCACAGGTTTCCAAGGGGTGCACTCATCTCAACCCTCATGTGTTAGAACCTCTCATGCACCTTCCTTGGCTTGCTGCAGCTGTCACACCCTTGCTACCAACAGAGACATCTTACTCACCTCTATGCGAAATCACGGTCAAGGCATTACCGTACGACCCATTGCTGGGACTCCTACATCAAATGGTTTGAGGTCTAATTGGGACTTCTTACCAGAGAGATCCCCTTACATGTTGGTGGGTTCAGTACTGTCAACAAGTCCATTCAAACTTCTTTCCTTTCCTCTACAAGGATGTGATAGGATAATCAATCTTGGAGAAGTTTATGATGAACCTCCTGTAATAACTTGCTAGTCCCATGAATTATCTGACCTCATCCAAGTTCTTCAGACCTAGCCACTCCCTGATAGCCTTACTCTTTTCTGGGTCCATTGTTATCCCCTCCTTGGAAAACATGTCCCAAGTAATGAATTTAAATATGAAAGAAGATACAATTGCTGAGATTGGAATACAGCTTGTGCTCTCTCAACAATCTCAATACCGCTTCCAGATGCTTTGCATGCTCCTCCTCATTCTTTGAATATACCAATATATCATCAACAAAGACTATCAAAAATTCATCCAGGTAAGGGCACATCACAATTTTCATCAAACATATGAAGGTGGCTAGAGCATTGGTAAGACCAAAAGGAACCACCACAAACTCATAGTGCTCATCCCTTGTACGAAATGTAGTCTTGTAACTGTCTTCTTCTTTGATATTCACCTGATCATATCCCGATCTTAAATCAATCTTCAAAAATATTGTATTTCCTTTCATATAATCAAACAAGCAATAATTGGAGGCAATGGGTACCTATTCTTGATAGTCACCTTGTTCAGCTTCCTGTAATCAACGCACAATCTGAGAGTACCATCCTTCTTTCTTACAAACAACACTGGTGCTCCCCAAGGAGACACACTTGGCCTTATGTATCCATTATCAATAATCTCTTTAAGTTGTAGCTTTAACTCTACCAACTCGTGCGAGCTCATCCTATAAGGTACCTTAGATGTTGTTGCTTCTCTAGACATCAACTAAATAGATAAATCCACCTCTCTATGAGTAGGAAGCTATGGAATCTCTACAGGAAAAACATCCTAAAATTGCTATAAGATAAGATACCTCCTCAGGAATTCATCATCCTCATCGTTCTTCCCTTTGTAACTAGAAACATGTACTGCAAATAATAAACATCCTTTCTTACGGTTGTGCTTGGCTTGCATAGTTGTAACCAACCTCACTGAGGTAGGCTTATTTTTTCCCTACAAGTGTTGAGATATCAATGTTTTCATTGATGGGCATAAGAATTGAATACAACATATGAATTGAATATATATACAGACATAATAGAAGCAGTGGACCCAAGGAGAAAATATATCGGAATCCATTGAAAGAGAAAGAGAAAGAGTAAAGAGAAGAATCTATAGGAAGAGAAAGAGAAAGAGTAAGAGGAAGAAGTCATCAGAAGCCATCAGGAATCAAAGAGTAGCGATTAGAAATCATAGGAATGAGAACCCATAGGAAATCCAAGCCAAGAAGCGATACAAGGAAGAAAACAATGATAATGAAGGAACATTGGAGAAATCATATCAGAGCTTTATTATGTTTTACCACGAAACCCCAATCTCCGATTTGAATGGGACCTCCAATATGCATACCTGATTGATTTTATTATAATAGCTCTAATGTAATATCGCATCCACCTGCATCACAAGTTTTTAAGCCTTGTCACATTGAGATCTCTGATTGCAGTATGAGATGTGAACCCGATTGTTCCATTATAACATGCCTTAATGCAATATTTCATCTGTTGCATCGCAAGTCTTTAAGCCTTGTCACACCAAAACCTCCATTTGCGATATGAATTATGGACCTAATTGCTCTATTATAACATGAATAAATATAATATCACATTCGCCGTATCACAAGTTTCAAAGGAACCTCTGATTGCGATTTGGTTATGGACCTGGCGTTTTTATCAAAATATGTTTAATATAATGTCACATCCTCCAATGGTCAGGGCTTGATGTGGACCCGATGTGGGTGATGTTGAATCATGAAATTGCGATTACACGATTAAGGTGATGATGTGGCAGGTGGGACCACCTGTCATCTAGTGTAATGTGGCTTTAGCTATGTTACTATGTGGCTTCCATAAATAATAAGTCTATGGTTGAATATCATCAAAACGCCCCTTCGATATATTTTTAATGTGCCACCTCATGCACAAGTCAACCTCTCCTCCAATGAACATGTCTTTTTGTTTATTGGTGAAACTCATATATATAATTATATATATATATATCTATATATCTATATATATATATAATATATATATAATATATATATATAATATATATATATATATATATATTATAATATATATATATATATATATATATATATATATATATATATATATATATATATATATATAAGTTAAACGCTTCATTTCAAGTGTGAGTCATAGGGATTATTACAGAAAAGAAGACAAAGTTCACAACTTGTGAACTGAAAAAGGGAGAAAAAAGACGAAGAGGTCGATCACTGGATACATGGAACAAATGAAATCCTAAAAGATCAAACCTATGAGACATTTGTCCAGTATGGGTAAAGTCTTATTCTGTGGACAAGCATGCTCGAAAGGATTGGACTAAATGAAGCGAGCATCAGTAGTAACTCAGAGTTACAACGAATGTGTAAAGGACAAGATCTTTTGTAGCTCGACATAAGTGCAAACCGTAAGAGCAGTTCTGTGAAGGAGCTCGGTGGAAGAACTAGCACACTAATGTGTGAAGGAGACCTCAAATCATCAATAAGGGAAGGTACTGCAACATCAGGATATGGATTTGGCTATACTCCGTTGAAGCAAACAGACATGTGAAGAGCAGAACAAAGTTGTGAATAATCTATCTTGAGAAATCTGAGGGGTTGGTGCCCCAGGGGTTGGAGCCCTAAAGGTTGGAGCCTCATGAAAGTCCAAGTTGGTGCTTGGAAATAGGTTGGAGGCTGAAAGATAAGAGGGTTGATGCCCACAATTATCATTGTACATAATTTTTTGTAAAAGAGGATTGGTGTCCTCAATTATTTATAATAAAATCCTTATTATTTACTTCTCTGTGTGTAATTATGAAGAATATTCACTGGTAAATTTAACAATTGAAAATAAATATTGATTCACCCCCCTCCCAGTGTTTCCAACAACAAAACTCTCTTTTATCCATCATCATCTAGGAACTCAATTGCCTTGTCATAACAATCTACCTTAGTCTTGTGAATAAACAACTAGTCCATTCCCAAAAGCATGCTATATGAACCCAAAGGAAGCAAATTTATTTTTGTTGTTGTAGGCATGCCATTAAGCTCAAATGAAAAAGACTTTGCCCAATGATGAACTCTTATCTTGGTCCCTCTAGCCAACTACACCAACCAAGATTTTGCATTTACTTCCTTATTCAACCAACAATGATCCACCGAGTTAGGACTAATATAGCTATAATTCAAACCATGATCAATCAAAATAGAAACAATTTGATAATAAATATTACCTTCCATCTTGATAATGGATGTCTGAAGATCTGCGTGTGTATTATCAATTGCTGCATAGATCCATGGAATTCTCTAACCTACATCCCCAACTGTTTGTGCCTCTTGAGCATTGTAGATTTGAGGCATCCCACCCTGGTACAATGGAAAATCCCTTTTGTGATGGTATCCACCATAGGTCCAACACCTCAAATGTTTTCTGCCATTTCCTTTATTCTGCTGCTCCTCAAGACGAGATCCATGTCCTCTCTCAGCTACATTAAACTTCTTATGTGGAGCCACATTTTCCTTGTCACTTTTGTCCTGATATATTCCTCGCTTCTTAGTCCATTTTCCTTTAGTCTTCTCATTACTCTTCTAGTGACACTTGAACTAAGGCTTGTGCTTTAACTACTCATAACAATGCTTCAACTTCATGATGGCTTCCTCCAATGACCAAGACTCATCAAACTCAATCTAATCTTTGAATAATAATGGAAGTCCATTGATGAACCTTTGGATCTTTTCTTTATCATCCTTGAGATAGGGCACACATATCAATAGCACATATCTCAATATCTCTAGAATTATGGTTATGTATTCTTCATTTGTCATGGAACCCATCCTAAGCTCCTGAGAATTCCTTGGCCTTTCCATCATAATATCTCTCACATAGGTACTTCTTCTTGAAGAGTCTTTCAAATTCTTCCCCAATCAACTCCTCTTCCCTAATACCTCTGACATGCTTGATATCTTCCCACCAGATATATTATTTTCCCTTGAGACTGAAGGTAGCCATCTTGGCTTTCATATTCTAAGAGTAATCATGAAGGCCGAATAATTTCCTCATTCTAAGCAACCATAATTTTTCAACTTCTAACTTGGTCATATCACCATCAAAAGTAGGAGGCTTAACTTTCTTGAATTCTTTTGGAAGTACCGCCTCTCACTCCTCTTATAAGAATGCTGGTGATGATGATGATGATGTCTCTTAGAAGTAGAGCTAGAATAAAATCTATGAGTACTAGCCCTCCTCTCAGGTGTATCCAAGGGTTTGCCACTCTTCACTGTATCATCCCTATCCAACCTGTACCTTCTCTAAGACTTGCTTCCATCTGCACCATTATTCCTTTCTTCCTTTCTATCTCCATGAATGATTCCCAATTGTCCCTACTTCTGCAAATATGAAAGGCTCTAGTGGATGAATACATTAACCTCAACTTGATTTTCTTGAGATTTCACAAGCCTTTTCGGTGCTTCAATCAACCTCTCATTATTTTCCTTGCAGCTTACGATATTTCTTCAAATTTCTTAATGTATAGGAGAGTCTCCCTCTCCCCACTGCTCAACTGACTTCTCCCATCCCACTAACATCTCTTTTTTCTTGTATGGGGATTCATATGAATTGTACTCAACTATTCTTCTCTTCATATCTTTGCCTTCTATTTCTTGGAATATGCCATTGTTAGCTAACTAAAATAATAATCAAAAGCATACCTCAACTTATAGCTGGTGAGGATATTGCATCTACATAGGCCAATCCATATCTACATCATGTGCATGATATAATAACAATATCAATAAGTAATTGACATGCATACATGGAAAATATATAGACAACTTACATGCATGTATAACATTCTGTATTTACCCCAACCTCCAGTGTTGCAACCTACCTTTGATACCTCTTTGTAACACCCTACTCCAAATGTTATGGAAGTGGGTTATACCATCCTAAAATTTGTTGCAACCTTCCAGGGACACCTGATCACCCAAATGTTAAACAACATATATTGATGACCCTTCCCTGAGTTGGAACTATCTTTCAAACTTGATTTTACAGGGCAACTGCATGCATGTAGTCTAGTCCATGCGGAAAAAAGGCTCCAACCACATGCACAAGCTGTCCTCCATGTGGCTACGACTTAAAATTCCTAGTTTACGACTGCAACCATGGATTCAGTGCCAAAATTTCAAGTCTAGCCTACAGGCCACTACCCAGAACTACCCAGAACTTTCCAAAATCTAGTTTATGATGATCACAAGTATGCATAATCTATACTTAGGCTCAAATATTTCCCAAAATTTCCAAACACATGATAAACATTTAAACAAACACATGGTAAACATAGTAATTATAAGTCATGAATGCATATATGTTCATTGTCTCCTTAATTTCACTAGAGAATCATCAAGAAGGGTCACTTACCTCTCTAGCTAGTTGCATCAAACACTAGTTAGCTCATGCATTCATATAACCATTAAATAAATTACCAAACCATCAAAAGATCCATAACAAGATAACATCATACAATAAAAATGTACCATGCCCATAACCAACATTTAATCAGAAAGAAGCCATGACAAACTAGTCATTAAATCAACACAATAACCAATACATGTGCTTATTGATCTCAATAAGAAATAACACATAATAACATATGCATAAAACCAACCAAGTTAAGGACTTCCACGTACCACCTGACCATATATTGGGCTAAACCAAATCTTTCTTTTAGCCAATCACCCTCATGCCATATTCCAAGCATGAATGTGAGATCACATGGGATAAACCAAAACAAACCCGACCAGGGAATCCAGAGGCTAAACCACCTCTACCCTCAACCACAATGCTTTCACCTAAACCAGTCCATAAATCACCAAAACCAAAACAATTTTGGATGCCTCAGAGTTTCTTCACCATACCCAGAGGAATTTTCCTATCTCCACCCATCTGTCAAGAGTTCTAGGAGAAAACCATCTCCACCCTCAACCCTTCGGAAATTTCCTGATACCATTTCAACCAAGATCTAAAATCCACCTGCAATCCAAAGCTTAACCAAAATAGAGAACCCACCACATCATGGATATCCAAGAAATGGAAAAGGAAAGGCTGTAGATCATTGACAATCCAGGAAAAACCCATGCCAATGACAACAAACATGACCAATAAACCAATGCATCGACCGTGCATAAAATCCCAACATGCTAAATCACATATGCACACTATTACTTGCAAATCCACAACTATTTTCTACCCTTGCTTGCTGTTGTCCAAACTTCCACTTGTCCTCCCTTTCTTTCCTTGCTTACTTTCTTGTTTGAGTCCTCGTTGTGTCCAAGTGTTTGTTCTCTCTCTTGCTATCTCTTCTTTAAGTGAATGCTAGAATGTCCCAGAGTGTGTGTGAATGTTATCCCTCTTTTTCTTTTCCTTTTCCCTTTACTTTTCCTTCATTTTCCTTTGCATGCATATTCTTGTCTATTCATCTTCCCTTTCTACTGTTTTCCTTTATGTCTTGTATTAAATTACTAATTATTTCCTTTTTTCCTTTTCCAATGGCAATGCCAAATTAAATATCCAATAATAAACCATATGCGATTTCCAATGTAATATTTTCCCCTCCATTCATCTTGGATTACATGTCCCATGACTTCCATTTTATTTTATTTACATGGAAACTTAATCCGAGGTTGTTACATATGTAATAATGTTGATTGATAATTTGTTATTAACTTTGAGATTGATTTCGTTGGCTTTGTATATTGGTTTGATCTGGTTTTAGTGTTTTAATGAGAATTCAATGATTGATCCACTTTTGTGGTTCAATTGATATTCAATATTTAGTGATTTAGTGTTCAGTGTTTGGTTTTAGAATGGTTAATTGGTATTGAGCATAATGTTGGGTGTGGGTCCAGTTTGAAAATTTGATGAAAGGTGACCTGCATGTTTTGATGGTTGATTGAGATAGGTGGATCTAGTTTGAATTATTATAAAATATGATCCACAAGGTGCTGAGGGTTGGAGCCTTCAGTAAGAGAGTCGAAGCTTCCTTCTGATAGGAGTCAGTAAAATTGATTAGGTGGTTGTAGCTCCCTTCCAATGGGTGTTGGAGAATAAGTGGAGGTTGTAGCCTCTTGCAGGTAGGATCCTACATGTTGGCAAGAGTCTGTGCTAGTACAAGAGCATGATGTAATGAAGTATTTTTCATTATAATAAAAGAACAAGACAAAGAGGACAACATCGGTGGTTTTCTCCCACATTAGATTTCCACCTAAAATTTTGATGTCCATATGTGTTGATTTATTTGATCTTTACTGCTCTTCATAATGAATGACTAATCAAATAATGATGCAATGATTAAATTAACAACTGATGGAAATTGTGAAAAATTAATCACCTACATATACACGACTTTGATTTAGTGAAGGTGTGTACACACACGAGTTTTCTGAATAATAATAGCCTACAAAATTCTGAATTTAGCCAATCACCCTCGTGCCATATTCCAAGCATGAATGTGAGATCACATGGGATAAACTAAAAGAAAACCAACCAGGGAATCTAGAGGCTAAACCACCTCTACCCTCAACCACAATGATTTCACCTAAACCAGTCCATAAATCACCAAAACCAAATTTTTTTTGGATGCCTCAGACTTTCTTCACCATACCCAGAGGAATTTTCCTGTCTCCACCCATCTGTCAAGAGTTCTAAGAGAAAACCATCTCCACCCTCAACCCTTCAGAATTTTCCTGATACCACCTCAACCAAGATCCAAAATCCACCTGTAATCCAAAGCTTAACCAAAATAGAGAACCCACTACATCATGGATATCCAAGAAATGGAAAAGGAAAGGTTGTACATCACTAACAATCCAGGAAAATCCCATTCCATTGACAACAAACATGACCAATAAACCAATGCATAGACCATGCATAAAATCCCAACATTCTAAATCACATATGCACACTATTACTTGCAAATCCACAACTATTTTCTACCCTTGCTTGCTGTTGTCCAAACTTCCACTTGTCCTCCCTTTCTTTCCTTGCTTACTTTCTTGTTTGGGTCCTTGTTGTGTCCAACTGCTTGTTTCTCTCTTGCTATTCACTTCTTTAAGTGAATGCTAGAATGTCCCATAGTGTGTGTGAATGTTATCCCTTTTTTTCTTTTCCTTTTTCCTTTACTTTTCCTTCATTTTCCTTTGCATGCATATTCTTGCTTGTTCATCTTCCTTTCTCCTATTTTCCTTTATGTCTTGTATTAAATTACTAATTATTTCCTTTTCCAATGGAAATGCCAAATAAATATCCAATAATAAACCATATGTGATTCCCAATGTAATATTTTCCCCTCCATTCAGCCTGGATTACATGTCCCATGACCTTCATTTTATTTTATTTACATGGAAACTTAACCCGAGGTTGTTACATATGTAACAATTTTGATTGATGATTGGTTATTAACTTTGAGATTGATTTCGTTGGCTTTGTATACTGGTTTGATGTAGTGTTTTAATGGGAATTCAATGATTGATCTGCTTTCGTGATTCAATTGATATTCAATATTTAGTGATTTAGTGTTCATTGTTTG
Source organism: Pinus taeda (assembly GCA_000404065.3). Classification (NCBI taxonomy): domain Eukaryota; kingdom Viridiplantae; phylum Streptophyta; class Pinopsida; order Pinales; family Pinaceae; genus Pinus; species Pinus taeda. Next base: position 207,679 of record APFE030745658.1, read on the forward strand.
CTTTCAAAATGGTTAATTGGTATTGAGCATAATGTTGGGTGCGGGTCCAGTTTGAAAATTTGATGAAAGGTGGCCTGCATGTTTTGATGGTTGATTGAGATAGGTGGATCTAGTTTGAATTTTTATAAAACATGATCCACAAGGTGCTGAGGGTTGGAGCCTTCAGTAAGGGGGTCGAAGCTTCCTTCTGGTAGGAGTTGGTAAACTTGATCAGGAGGTTGTAGCTCCCTTCCAATGGGTGTTGGAGAATAAGTGGAGATTGTAGCCACTTGTAGGTAGGAGCCTGCACATTGGCAAGAGGCTGCACTAGTACAAGACCATGATGTAATGAAGTATTTTTCATTATAATAAAATAACAAGACAAAGATGACAACAACGATGGTTTTCTCCCACATTGGATTTCCACCTAAGATCCTGTTGTCCATATGTGTTGATTTATTTGATCTTTACTGCTCTTCATAATGAATGACTAATGAAATAATGATGCAATGATCAAATTGACAACTGATGGAAATTGTGAAAAATTAATCATCTACATATACACGACTTTCATTTAGTGAAGGCGTGTACACACGCGAGTTTTCTGAATAACAATAGCCTACAAAATTATGAATTTAAAATTGAAGATTAAGTGAATTAAAAAAACTAATTCAGCCAACACCCCACCACCCCCCCACACCACAGCCCCCCCAAACAACCCCCCCCACACACACAGTGTTTTTCCTAACAGTTATATCCTAAGAAGGGGAAACAACAAAAGAGGGAAAATTCCTCATTCTTTCCCATTCACTCTTTGAGGAAAAAGAGAAAGAAAAGGGTAATACAAAATAGAGAATGGGTTGAAGAGAAATGTCATTAATATGGAAAACTAACTAAGGGACTAGAAAATATAAAATGTCTGAAGATAGATGCCATGAGGTTGGTACTCTCTAAGTGGGTTACTATGTGAAAGAAAGAAAGTAATTTCCCAATAACACGAGTGGGAGATAAAGACTGGTGAAACCCTTGAATGAAAGCAAGATGCTGCTTGGGGTTATAGAGAAATCTTCTTTGATTTGCAAAAAGAAAATATTGACTCTCTAACTGGGACAGAAGAAGCTCAGGGGTAGCTAGGCGAGCAACTAGCTTACGATTTGGAGGATCGTGAAATCCCTTTTCATATTCCCCAAAATAATATATAAGTTATCTAACCTAATATTTTTATATTTGTAAGAAAATACGATGACTGTGAATGAGTTATAGTTTTTGCGAATGAAAAATGTTGAAGAAAAAGTTATGTTTATATGTTTGTGTTCATAGTAATATATAATGCAGGGATGCAGGTATAAGTGACTGAACATGGAAGAGTAATACAAGAACCAACATGAAAATTTGTTGGAATATTATTGTACTAGTTGGAAGGTAATACAAGGTTGGTAAGTTAGGAAATTAAGGTTGCAGAATGAATTATGTAATAGCCCCTTAAAAGCCTATGCAAGGTAGATTTTGGGAAAATAATAGTTAGTCCTACCAACATAGAAATAAAAGATGAAGTATGTAGGAAAAAATAAAAATATAATACCTTGTAATACATATGTTTAGTAGGCACTAGGGTTAGCCACTAGAATGTCAGATTGGTAATTAACTAACTGTCCAGTAGAGTCCCCAGTTCAAAAATATATATAGAACCCAGAATGAAAAGAACCCTAATGAGTCCCATTATAGGTCCAAACAAGTTTCCGAGACAAGTGTAACTAGATAGTTATATTTATTAGGAAAGGTATATGTGCAATCTTATGCATAACTAGTTGACAATAACAATGGAGTGACAAAATATGCATGAAGAAAGTTTAAACTCTCTTTTTGCACAATACTTGGATTTAGATACATTGAAGTATAAGATATCAACAAAAAAAAATTACCAATATATGATGTAATAATTACGAAAAGACAAATACAAGGTTTTATTCAAACAATATAAACACTATCTATCATGGCCATTGAAGAACACAATATTGATTAAATTCATTAAAGAAAAATAGTGATGTCATATCGACATATTGGAAGGAAATACAAATATCTATACTCTTGCAAGGACATAGTGAAACTAAAAAAACAAAGAAACACACCAACTATAATTCTGATCGAGAGTCCTCATAATGGGAAGGAAGGCCGACAGACCAAGAAAATTCGAGAAACTGTAGGGAGAAACCCTTATAGGGTAAACCCTCGCATTCTCAGAATAAATAGAAACAAAAACTACTGATATCCTTGAAACCCTCGCATCAGGCCGACTGTTGAAATGGTATTGGAAACAAATAAAGTTACAAAAGAAAATTTTAGAACTTGGGTGGCTGGAGCAACTACATTAGCGATGGAGCATGAAAATTCAGAGGGATACTTCATACCCAAGCCAACGAGGGTTCTGCAGACAATACAAGAGACAAGAAATGAAAATTTTGTTAGCATTTGCCAGAGAGGCTTTGGTGAGGGCAGACACTTACGTCGTGAAACCCAAAATTACTCTTTTAAATAAATCTAGAAATGACTTGTAAAGAGTGAAAGCAAAGGATACTTGTGAAATCTGAGTTTGTGCCTAATTTGTCAAGGTCACCTGAAGATGACCCTACATACATGTTCATCATGTATGTCAAATTTTGGAAGAGTAAAAAACAATAGCAATTTTTACAGAAGTTGCTACTGTCGAATTACCTAAAAAACCATGGAAATTAAGTAATGGCTGTGCGAGGAAGGGTTTGGATTGAGCTCCATGTGGAAGTGTCGCTCTCTTGCAATTCCTTGCAGCGCTATTAAAAAACCATGAAACAAAGTACAGTGATGTGTGGTTTGACAGTAAGTCACATGGGTGAAGCCTGGGCAGACCCAAGTTCAAATCTCATTGAGTACAGTGACTTGCTGTGGTGGCGGCTAGAGGGGTGGATTCCCCTCCCGATGAGTCTACTCTTGCTAAAATCATAGGAACTTAGTATACCCGACTTGCAGGTGGTTGGTTATGCTCTTGGTGTTATAGTGGCAGCTATGAGATTTGATCCTGGGTCTCCCCTAGATCAAGCCTGACAGTTTCCGATTCACCATATGATTAAAACCAGAGGGGGGTAGAGTATGTATGCCTTCGTAGACTTAGCAGTCAAATCGCTGCGCGGAGGTGGGTCCCTTGTCCCACAAACAAGGGGGTCTCATACACCAATTTGGTGTCTGGCTTGACTGTGACCTTAAAAATAGATATTATTATTTAAAAAAAAAAACCATGAAACAAAAAGAGAAAAAACAGAAAGAAAATGGATGAGAATGTTAAAAGTAACCATATTAACCTTATAGCATAAAAAAGTGACCTTTCTAACGAAGATAAGCTAATGGAAACCTCCATTAAAACACCGAACAAGAAATTTCTCAATTGCATTAAAAGACTGACCAAGGGCTAGCTGAAGTGTGGTGACGATTCAAAACCTAGAACCATTAAAGTTGCAGAGTTTTCTTTCATTGGTGGAGATGGAAAATGAGCAACACCGAGGGCGAAGCCCCAAGATGGTTACCCAAGAAATGATCCAAATAACCTCGACTATATGATATTAACCATGATAGGTGTACCACGGAGATCAACCCATCACAATAAACAAAATTAATGCTAGGTTTTGTATATCCTAGAAGTTAACGATGAGGTGAATAGTTGGAGGTGGAGAATGTTCGACTTCTAGCCGCATAAAACTTTATGTATAAGTGAACTAACCAATCATGGTGTGCAAATAAAAGAAACAATAAAAATATAACCGTGCCAGTACTAGGTTAATCCCATATGTGTTGTATAACGAAAACAAAAAGGAAATATATTCTTGCCTCAACAAAACACAATACATGAAGGTGAAGTGCACCCTTAAGCGAAGGGTTAGGAATTACAATTGATGTGGACACACAGTATAGTTATTTACATGCATATTAATATTTTTGAATTATAAAAACAAATATGTGTTGAATTATAAAAACAAATATGTTTAAATCATATTTTTGAATTATAAAAACAAATATGTGTTGAATTATAAAAACAAATATGTATAAATCATAGTGTAAAAACTACACTGCACAATGGTATAGTTTAAATCATAGTGTAAAAATTACACTCTACAATGGTATAGTTTAAATCATAGTGTAAAAACTACACTCCACAATGGTATAGTTTAAATCATAGTGTAAAAACTACACTTCACAATAACTACATTCCACAATGGTATAGTTTAACTACACTCCACAATGGTATAGTTAATGGTATAGTTTAACTACACTCCACAATGGTATAGTTTAAATCATAGTGTAAAAACTACACTCCATAATGGTATAGTTGGGGTATAGTACTCCACAATGGTATAGTTGGTGTAGTATAGTTTATAAAAACAAATATGTTTAAATCATAGTGTAAAAACTACACTCCACAATAACTACACTCCACAGTGGTATAGTTGGTGTATAGTTGGTTATATTGATTAAACCAAATTCACAAATATTCTAAAGAAATTCTTCCAAGTAAATATATTTAAATCATAAAGTAAAAACTATATTCCACAATGGTATAGTTGGACTCGTAGTCACAATTTATATTGATTAAACCAAATTCACAAATATTTTACACTCCACAATGGTATAGTTGGTGCGTCTTTACAATTTATATTGATTAAACCAAATTCACAAATATTCTAAAGAAATTCTTCCAAGTAAATATATTTAAATCATAAGTTAAAAACTACACTCCACAATGGTATAGTTGGTGCCTCGTCACAATTTATATTGATTAAACCAAATTCACAAATATTCTAAAGAAATTCTTCCAAGTAAATATATTTAAATCATAAGGTAAAAACTACACTCCACAATGGTATAGTTGATTATATTGATTAAACCAAATTCACAAATATTCCAAAGAAATTCTTCCAAGTAAATATATTTAAATCATAAGGTAAAAACTATACTCCACAATGGTATAATTGGTGCGTCGTCACAATTTATATTGATTAAACCAAATTCACAAATATTCTAAAGAAATTCTTCCAAGTAAATATATTTAAATCATAAGGTAAAAACTACACTCCAAAAACTACACTCCACAATGGTATAGTTGGTGCGTCGTCACAATTTATATTGAATAAACCAAATTCACAAATATTCTAAAGACATTCTTCCAAGTTAGTTATAACATGAGCAATTTTTTATGAGGAAGACAAATCAATCATGAGTACTTAGGCCAAGTCGTCACAATTTATATTGATTAAACCAAATTCACAAATATTCTAAAGACATTCTTCCAGGTTAGTTATAACATGAGCAATTTTTTATGAGGAAGACAAATCATTCATGAGTACTTAGGCCAAGGAAAGTAGTGCCCCACATGAAATTTCTTGAATACCTAGAAGTAGGTTCTAATGAGGAAGTTTTTGTATTACATAAAACTATGTTTTCTTTTCCTAATGAATCACTCATGACCTCTTCCTTAAAAAGGAAGAAGGCATAAAGAATAGTTTTTCTATTAAGTAAAACTATGTTTTCTTTTCCTAATGAATCACTTGTGACCTCTTTCTTAAAAAAAGAAGAAGGGATAAAGTATTGTTCAAGAGATAGTTGCAGTAGTTCTTAAAAAAAAAAATCGTAATCACATAATCATTAGAAAGTACATTTTCTGTAGACAAATGTTTAGGTGATGTGACAAGTGGTATCAGAGCCAGGTTCAAAACTAAGACCTTGGATTAGTTGTAAATTTTGGAAAATAGCTAACAAAAGGAAAATTATGAATTTTGCACAACTGAAATAAAGAAGGGGCTAAACAAAAGATTTAACAAATGAAAATATTCATGAAACTCATATTGGAGAAGATGAGATCTATGTACATTTGGGACAAAAAACTCAAGACCTTAACATAGAGTGTTTAAACATGATGAGAGAAATGCATGCTGAGATGTTAAACCTTCATGCCAGCCATGAATGCTTGTTGAAAAATAATGAAGAACAAGAGCAACAGATTAATACTTTAACATAAAGGAATACTTCAAAAATAGCGGAAGCCACGAAAGAAGGTGAGGAAAGAGAAAAAAATTCAAAGCGGAAAAGATCAGAAGAGGGAACTAATTAGCAGAAGGATAAAATAGAGGAAGAAGAGCACAGTTCCTCCAGGGTTTGTTCCCTTCCAAATAAAAAATGTATGGTGGAACGACATGGAGAATTTAAAAAAATTCTACCCCTGGTGTATGACAGGGAACCAAAGAAGGAAGTGGAGGCTTGATTGTTGAGTATAAACTATTATTTTCAAGTTTATGACTACACATCTGAATTAAAAGCAAAGCTAGCCAGTTATCAATTGTAGGGGAAACCGTCCTTGTGAGGGGAAGAAGTTTGCACTGTTCATAATCTTGAAGGAAATGAAGTTACCTGGGAGAAATTCAAATAGTTGTTCAAGGAAAAAAAACTTACAAAGCGGTATTTTGATAACAGGGCCAAGGAGTTTCACAAATTAAAACTAGGACAAATGTCCATGGAAAAGCTGATTACAAAATTTACACACTTGTTGCGTTATGTACCTTATATAAAGGAGGAAAAGAAAAGATTCAACGGCTTATAAGCTTCCTTCCCCCTTCCTTCAAGGAACATATTGAATATGATAATCTGAAGTCTATGGTTGAGGTCATTCATAAGGAAAGGATTTGTTACCAACAAGCTAAACAGAGAAATGAAAGTTCCAAGGCATGGCAGGATAAGAAGAAAGGAAAGGTGTTGTCACATAATAAAGGAGAGAAGAGTGGACTGTTCAAGCAAGGAAGTAAATGAAGGCTAGATCGAAATATTAACAAAAATAATGCATAGGCTCAGAAAACTTAAGGAAAAACCCAAGTTGGGTCCAATCAAATTGGAGCAAACAAGTCTTATAATGGAAAAGCGAAGGAACCACTGAAATGAAGAGGATGTGGTGAACCCCACCTTTTTAGGAATTTCACATATAACACGAAGGCTATACAATACCTTTAGAATGTTCAAGAGGCTTCAAATATTAATGATGTGGCCTAGAATATACTGCACATCAGTGCAACATTAGAGGAGTGATAGGCAGAACACCGATCCAATATGGCAGAAATAGAAGGTGAAATTATTGACCAATATGTTTCTGTGTTAATTGATCTTGCTGCGAGTTTAAGTTACATTAGTCCCAAGATCGTAGAAATTTTGAAGTGGTAACATAAAAATTTAAAAATCCTTGGCTTGTTTAATTGGCTACAAGAGCAAAGAGATGAGTTACCAGTTGGATTAAGGCCTACCCAATTACGACGGATGGGAAACAAAATATAGTCAATCTAAACGTGTTTCCATTAGGCTCTTATCATGTGCCGATAGGGAAGGATTGGATGAAAGGTCATAAGGCCATGGTTAACTGCCTAGAGAAGGCTGTTACTTGTGTGGCTGCTAAGGTGAAAATCAAGTTATTAAAGGGATCCCTAGATCAATATCAATATGCCAAATATTAGCTTTACAACTAAGAAAAGCAACAAGAAGAGGATTTTTAGTATTTTCAATAAAGTTAGAAAATCAAACAAACAAAAACGATAGTTGAAACCATAAAACAACTAGAAGTGGTGAGGGACTCCCCAGATATTTTTCTAGAGGAAATGCCTGGGTTACCCCCTAAAAGAGAATTGGATTTTATGATTGAGTTAGTTCCAGGAGTGGTACCAGTGTCCAAGGCCCCACATTGCATGACTATACCTAAAGTTATGGAACTAAAAATTCAGTTCTGGGAGTTATTAAATAAAATTGATCAAACCCAACGTATCCCCTTGGGGTACACTGGTTCTCTTTGTCAAAAAGAAATATGGGACACTCATAATGTGTATAGATTATCGACAATTGAATGAATTGACAGTGAAAAATAAATACCCTTTATCACGTATTGAAAATCTTTTTGACCAAGTAAAAAAGGGGAAATAATATTATCCAAAATAAACCTTCGGTCCGGATATCATAAATTACGTATCATAGAAGAGGATATACCAAAAAAATTGTTTAGAACTCGATATGGGTACTATGAGTTTACAATGTTTCCTTTCGAGCTCAAAAACTCTCTAGTCAAATTCATGTTCCTAATGAACAACATATTTCATTGACTCTTAGACAAGTTTATGTTAATATTCATTGATGATATATTGGTATACTCTAAAACGTTGGAATAACATAATAAAAACTTATAAATATTGTTACAAACACTACGAGAAAACCAATTCTATGCAAAAATTAAAAAATGTGAATTATTACAGTAAGATACATTATTTGGGGCATGTGATTTCGAAGGAGGGGATTGCTATGGATCCTCACAAAGTAAGGGGAATCCTTGAACGGTTGGTAACAAAGGATGTAGCAGACATCAAATAATTTATGGGTATAATTGGTTATTATCATAGGTTTATAAAGGATTTCTCCAAGCTATCACACCCTATAACTTCGTTGCAGAAGAAAGGAGTAAAGTTACTATGATCCCCACAATGTCAAGGGAGTTTTTAAAAACTGAAATATTTGTTGACAGTAGCACCAATATTAAAAATAATTGATCCAACAAAGGGCTTTGAGGTCTACACATACGCATGTCTTGAAGGGCTGGGAGGGGTGGTCATGCAAGAATGACATGTGATAGCCTACGAATCACGAAAAATAAAAGAACATGTAAAGAATTATGTCATGTATGATTTAGAGCTGACAACAATGATACACACCCTCAAAATGTGGAGGCAATATTTGATTGGGAGAAAATTTACTTTAATTATAGACCACATAAGATTAATAAATTTTTTCGGTCATCCCAAAATGAATGCTAGACAAGCCAGGTGGATGAGTTTTCCAAGCGAGTATGATTTTGACATTAAACATATCAAGGGTAAAGAAAATAAAGTGGCAGATGCCTTGAGTCAAAGCGTAAAACAAATATGTGAAGTTGTTATCAGTTAAAATGAAAAAAATATGTGTGAAGAAATTAAAAGGGAAACCTCCACAGATCTAGTTTATAATCATATTCATGCAAATTTGTCGAATAATGTGGAACCTGCAAAGTGGACTGATTATCAAATCGGAAAAGAGGGTTGTTGACATATAAAAACATAGTATATGTATTAGACCAAGAACAAATGAAGTAGATAATTTTAGATGAATTTCATTAAAAACCCTTTGCAAGGCATCCTGGATACCAAAAACTAATTAGAACTCTTAAAAGGGAGTTATTTTGGCTAGGAATGAAGAAACAATTAGTTCAATATTTGACATGGTGTCAAAAGTGACAATGGGTGAAAGTTGAGCACTAACACCCATTAGGACGATTCAATCCCTTATCGATACCAGATTGGAAGTGGGAGGTAGTCTCCCTAGATTCTATCACAGGATTGCCTCACACTAGAAGGAAACATGATTCTATAATGGTGGTGGTTGAAAAAATTACTAAGGAAGCCCATTTTATTCTTGTACAGTCTACCTATAAAGTTGACACGTGGCTGATGTTTTCATGAAATAAATTTTAAATTTCATGTCATACCTAAGATTGTCATTTCTAACAGGGATTTGAAATTTACATCAAAATTTGGAAAGCATTGTTTACTAGTATGGGCACTCAACTCAACTTCAGTACCACATATCACACACAATCAAATGGGCAAACTGAAAGAGTAAACCAAGCCTTAGAAGATATGTTGTGTATGTATTGTATGAGCCAACCCACTAAGTGGGAAAATATATTCACCTTGTGGAATTTGCATATAGTAATGGTTATCAAGCGTCATTAAAGATGAGTCCTTCTAAGGCTCTATATGGAAGAAAATGTCATATACCCTTGAATGGGAGTCACCCCAAGTATAGGGTATTACTGGTTCCTAATATAATTCAAGAAATGAAGCAGATGGTAAAACAAATTAAACAAAATTTAAAAGAAGCTCATGATCGATAAAAGAGCTATGTTGGTTTGAAAAGAAATCCCAGGGAGTTCTAAGTGGGAGATCATGTATATCTAAAAATACAACCCAATAAAAGTTCTATGAAACTAGGGAATTGTGATAGACTAGCTCCTCAGTATTGCAGACCATTTGAAATATTGGCCAGATTTGGGCTAGTGGCTTATCAATGAGCTCTACCAGTTCATGTTAAAACACATAATGTATTTAATGTTTCTTTGTTGAAAAAATATGTATCTAATCCTAATCATGTAATAAATTGGAATGTGGTACAAGAAGAACTAGAAGGAGGATTCCATGTTGAACCTGTACAAATCCTAGATCAGAGGGAAATTACACTTTGAAAGAAGACCATTTCGCAAGTCAAAGTGCAATGGGAGCACTTTAGGCCAAAAGAGGCCACTTGGGAATTGGAAGAAAAAATGAAAGAGACTTTCCCAATGCTATTCCAAAGAAGAAAGGAATGTGGAAACACCGAGGACGGTGTCCCCTTTTAGTGGGGGAGAGATGTAATATCTCTGGTGATGTGACTCAAAAAATCTATGGTTAAAGTTTGAACTATAATTAAATTGTATAATTTGTATATTTTGATTATTACTAATAAATGTTTTATATAAATATATGTGTTGAATGTTTAAAATAAAAAGAAAAAAAATTGTACGATAGTAATATTATTGATAGTATGAAAACGGTTATCTATCAAGATCCCTAATAGTCAAAGAGCAGTTGAAAATTTCGTTATATCCCAAGAAGGGGAAACAACAAAAGAGGAAAAATTCCCCATTCTTTCACATTCGCTCTCTGAGGAAAAAGATAAATAAAAGGGTAATCTAGAATAGAGATGTGGTTGGAGAGAAATTCCATTAATATCGAAAACTAACTAAGATACCATAAAAGAAAAAATGGATAGAGATAGATGTCATGAGTCTGGTACTCTCTAAGTGGGGTTATTATGGGAGAGAAGGACAATAATCGCCCAATAACACTAGTAGAAGATAAAGACTAATGAAACCCTTAAATGAAAGTAGGATGTTGCTTGGGGTTACAAAGAAATATTCTTTAATTTGCTAAAAAAAATATTGACTCTTTGACTGTGAGGGAAGAAGCTTGGGGTGGCTAGGCGAGCAACAAGCTTAGAGTTGGGAGGAACTTGAAAGCAATAATAGATAATTTCTCTTGCCTAATCTTTTTATATTTGTAAGAAAATACGATGAATGTAAATGAGTTATAGTCTCAGTGAATGACCAATGTTGAGGTAGAAGTTATGTATATATGTCTATGTTCAGAACAATATATAATGTAGGTATGCAGGTACATGTGACTACATGTGATTGAACATGAAAGAGTAATACAAGAACCAACATGAAAATTTGTTGGAATATTATTGTACCAGGTGGAAGGTAATATAGGGTTGGTAAGTTAGGAAAATAAGGTTGTAGAATGAATTATGTAATAGCCACTTATAAACTTGTGTAAGAATGAATTTGGGAAAACAATAATTAATCCTACCATCATAGAAATAAAATAAGAAGTATGTAAGGAAAAAAAAATATATATTACCCTGCAATACATATGTTTATTAGGAACTAGGCTTAGCCACCAAATTGTCATATTGTTACTTAACTAATTGTTTGGTACATTCCCCAGTTCAAAAATATATATAAAACCCAAAATGAACAAAACCTTAATGACTCCCATTACAAGTCCCAAGAGGGTTTCTGGGACAAGTGTAACTAAATAATTATGTTTATTAGGAAAGGTATAAATGTAATCTTGTGCATAACCAATTGACAGTAACGGTTAAGTGACAAAATATCCATGAAAAAAGTTTAATACAATACTTGGATTTAAATACATAAAAGTATAATATATTGACATGAAATAAAATTTTGTTAGCTTTTGCGGAAGAGGCTCACCGGCTTTGGTGAGGGAAGACACAAATTGTGAAGATTTACCAAGGGCTAAGCCAAATTGTGGCAAAGATTCAAACTCTAGAACATTCTAGGTGCATTATTTTTCTTTTATCAGTGGATATGGAAAATGAGAAACATCGAGGGTGAACCTCGAAGGTGGTTACCCAAGAATCGATCCAAAGAATTTTGACCGTAGGATCTTAAACATGACAGGTGCACCATGAAGATCAATCCATCACAATAAACAAAATTAATACTATGGTTTGTATATCCTCGAAGTTAACAATGAGTTGAGTAGCTAGAGGTCGAGAAAGTTCGACTGCAAGCCACATAAAACCTTATGTTTAGGCGAACGAACCAACCATGGTGTTCAAATAAATAATAATAAAAATATAACTGTGCCAGTGTTATATTAATACCATATGGGTATTCTAATGAAAATAAAAAGAAAATATGACCTTGCCTCAACGAAACATAATACATGAAGGTGATTTCACCCTTAAGTGAACGGTTAGGAATTATAATAGATAAAAGATGCAGATGCACAATATAGTTATTGATATGCATATTAATATTATTGAATTATAAAAAATAATAAAAAATATATGTTTAAATCATAAGGGAATAAGTACACCCCACAATGGTATAGTTGGTGTATTGTCACAATTTATATTGAATAAGCCAAATACACAAATATTCTATCCTGAGTACTTAAGCCAAGGCAAGTAGTGCATCAAATGAAATTGCTTGAATACTTATAAGTAGGTTTTTAGTAGGAAAATTTTCTATTAAGTAAAACTATGTTTTCTTTTCCTAGTGAATAGATGGTGACCTCTTTCTTAAAAAAAGAAAAGAAAATGAAGACAGAAAGAAATGTTCAAGAGTTAGTTCCAGTAGTTCTTTAAAAGAAATAAAATTATTATTCACATAATCATTAGAAAGTACATTTTATACATACAAATGTTTAGGTGATGCGAAAACCGTGAGATGTAGTGGAAGAGAAGGAATGCATATGGACTTGCCTGGATTGGGGAAGGAATACATTAAAGTTTATATAGAGGAAAGCATACTGGTGGTAAAGGGGTAATCACTCTTAGATACAAAATTGAATCATGATAGATGGAATTATAACACCTACATCGATCTTCCTCTGAAAGTGTAGAAGTTGGACTAGATCAAAGCCTAAATGAAGAATGGCGTACTTAAGATCATTGTTCCTAAGTTTACAAAAGAGGAAATCAAGAATGTTATTAAGGTGAATATTAAGTAGGGATTTTGTATCCACAAGTTGAACTACAAAGATTTTTTTCTTTCTTTATTTTCATTATTTGATGATGTTCGACGATAATCAGTCTCTCTGGATTAAATTACAATGCAATAGCAAAGAGTGTAAAGATTGCAATGTAACACAATTTTGAAGTTTAGTTTTTTTATGTAAATAAATATGGTACCTAGATTTTCAATGTTAAACTATATCATCTTTTTGGTAAGTAAAATCTGTATTTGTGTGACTTTGAGGACAGGGCCTATAGGGAGATATGTGCTCTTTTGGAAGTTTTTTTTTTCACATCTTGATGAAGGGATCAATTAGGTATCTGACTTAAACCTAACAAGTATAAACAAGGAATGGGACTAGTTAATTGACAGGTTTGAAAATAAATTTGTAGGATGAACACTCAAATGGCTGATAGTGGGAGGGCGATTGACTCTCATAAAGTATGTTTTACAAAACATCTCTATTTACTGGATGCATCTGTTCACGTTGGCCATGCAGGTAGTTGTGCATAAGGTAGATTATATTATGGCCAAATTTTTATGGTTGGGTCTCTATCAAGAGGGGAAGATTCAATTGGTGAGATGCAAAGCCATTGCAAGAATAATGGAGTAGGGGGGATGGGGCATTCTGGAAACACATAATTTCAATAGGGCCTTGATCATTAAAAATATGTGGAGGGCGAAGTCTAGTGAATGTATGTGGTCTGAGATCATTAGAGAGAAATATATAGGTGGACAAAATTTTTAAATATGGATCAAGGGAGGTGTTGAGGGGTGAACTGGCGCATCATACATTTGGTGTAGCATGTTAAAGAATAGTCAATGGCTTCTAAGCTTTCTAAGGTGGGATGTAGGGAAAGGGTCAGAGGTAGAGATCAGTTTGGATTCCATAAAGGGTTTATCTGGAAATCACTTTTTGTCAAAGATCTCATTAAATTCCTTCATGACAGTGACATCAAATGTTTTTCTCAGATCCACAAGGACCGCAATAACTTTTCCTATCTATAGAAATGGTCCAAGGCATAGGAATTAGGGTTAACTGGCAATGTTGCTTTGGAATGGGAAGCATACATCACTAAGTTACAAGTTGCAGGAATTACAATTTCACAGAAAGAATATAGAATGATTTGGGATGGTTTGTACAAAAACAAACAACCAATGGTTAAAAAAATCTACCAAAGAATCCCAAGAGAAGAAATGGACACATCAACCTTTAAATGGTTACAAGTAGCTTATAAGTGGGAGATACCATACAGACTCAAATGTTTCTGTTGGTTAGCTATTCATGGTTGAGTGTTCACATGGGAGAATCTGCAATGTAGGAGTTTCAATGGTCCCAACATCTACCCTATGTGTAGAAATGATAATGAGGATGTAAACCACCTGCTGATGAGATGCCCCTTTGCTAAGGTGGTGTGGGAAGAGGTATTGGATGCTCTCACTATTGGTAATCTAAGGGAATATTAATCCTTGAAATTTTTTTGGGTTATGGTTCAATTTCCAGACAACACATCACACTCTTCCTTTATTTATCATATGGTCTCTTTAGCGATGTGGAAAATCACTGATATTTGATCAGAAAAAGCTAGTGGTTAGGGAGGTCATGCTCAAAATTGTGGCATATTATGAAGAGATTGGGATAAGAAAAAATCACACAAATAAGAGGAAGCCAAAGTATAAGAACATATGGGAGGTTTTCCCTATAAAATTATTTGATGGGGTCTGCCAACAGGGAAAGTGTGGTTGTAGTGTCTTCATTGTTCTCAAACCAAGCATTTATTATTATTTTGGTGGGTGGGTGGAATTGGAACTAATAGTAGGACTTAAAATACTAAAATTTGGGGTGTTATTTTGTTTGTCAAGTGTATGGGTTTGGAGAACCTTCTAGTATTTAGAGATGCAAAGAGCATCATTGATCGGGTTGAGGATTATTCAGGTTTCAACCCTCCTATTTTATCCAACTGGATGAGGCACATCAGGACATTGGTAATAACTTTTCAAGACATTAATTTCCAACATATTGATAGGGAATAGGACCAGGTTGCTGATATCCTCTCTAAAAGGGGCATCTCAAAGGTTCTAGGTAAGTTTTTTTTTTATGCAGTCTTAGTTCAAAATGTCCTCATTAATATTGGAAGTATAAACATTTCTTAGAAGTCATATCAGGACATCCCTTGGCATGCAATATGACGAAATTTTGTTTTTGTTCTTACTGAAGAATTCACAACACATTCAATTGATGGAAACCAAACACAATGAAGATGTAACTTTTTGGATACACATAACTCTTTAAGGATGAATAAACCACATGTTTGAGCTTTTAATTTCACAGATTTGTAAAAATATGTAAAGAATGGTATAAAATCATCAACATTATGTGTTAGTATCCTTTAGAGCTGAAGGAACCTATGAAACATAATACAAAATATTGTACTCTCTTTTTATATTAATCAAAAGTTGGCATTTTTTTCCTCTAAAAAAAATCTAGATTTTGACTTCTAAAAGATTATGTTTTTTCAAGGGTTTTGATTTTCGAACATTGTAAAAATCAAATTTCTATTCAATTTTCATTTTGAAACACCAATTTAGATGAATGGAAAATGGAGATGATGAATTTAAGTTATTTACATGTTGTAGTTTGGATTCGAGAGTGATGAAGTTAAGTTCTTTACACATTGTGGTTTGGTTTTTAATTTAGTGAAAGAACTCAAAACTATGATTAACACAAACAAATTCACACACATTGAATATAATTTATTTATAAGATATATTTGACTAGTCAAATTATATAAGTCTAATTAGTAAATCATTTAAAATAATTTTCAAATAGCTACATTTCTAGCTCTATTATATCTAAAAAAAATTAAATTTATCTATTCATTTTAATATAAAAATATTGTTGAAATTTTAAAATAAGAATACAATTGAAAATTTAAATATACAAATCATGGTTTAGTCAAATATTAATTACGAACTAGTAGGGTTTAGTTTGTAGTAGAAGCATTTAAGTTTAGTTATAAAGTTTTTTCTTGTATTGTTGTATATCAACAATGCATCCCCATAATGAATAAGGGTCATGTTGTAGTTGCTACAATAACCTCCAAAATTTTGTCTTACACACAATTTTAGAGCCTTCCTTGGTCTTGTACATTGTTGTTGCAAACACCAGAGCTTATTTCATGAGCTTTCTTGAAGTATTTTGTTCCCTTTTGCATGTTGGGTAAATTGTCGTCTTTCGGCATGATTAGATGTCACACAATGTGTACAAGCCTATTCTTATGGTTTCAAGGGTATATCTTTGTGTATATTAGTTGTTCTAACTATGTAAACATCTGTCGCACTCATTCACAAAGTTCCAAGCACTGTCGCACAAGTGTCATCACAGTTGTCCCAAAGTCTATCTTATGTGTCACACTTGTTGGTCATGAAATGGTCCCACGAAGGGAAATGCATTGTTGATGTGTCTTGGTTGATATATGTTGTTGTGTCAAGTATTATAAATGTGAGATCTATTCGAAGTCTTATCACTATTCACATCAGTCTAACCGGTCTTAAAATTAGCCCTTTATGAGAAGGCTTCCCGACTAAGAAACTTGGATCCACTTGGCCTCCCTAAAATGCACATAATGCAGTTCCAATCCTTTAGTTGAGACCTTATCCCTTGACACTCCACAATGCGTAGTTCTTGTCTCCTATGACTGCTGCACTTCAGAGTTCTTATGCTCAAGCTCCGATCTTGGCCTCCATAATTATGTAGTCATTCCTCCCAGCCCAACCTTCACTATGCACTGCACGATAAAAAGCCTCAAGCTCATCCTATGAGCCTCTGAACTGCACAATTGTGTAGTAGCCCTGCCTCCCTTGTCTCCCAAAACTGTGTAGTATGTCCTCTCAGTGCTTATTCCCTCAACCTGTCCCACTGGCTTCCAAAAATGCTTAGTATTGTCCTTTAGTCCTTCTTGAATTGCACACTGTGCAATCTCAGAGCTCAAGCTTTTCCCTCGGCTGTTGGAACTACACATTACGCAGTCACTGGGCCCTCTCTTCTGACTGGTCACCTTATTTCGTCTCAGTTAATGGATCAAAATGCATATCTTAGACTAGGGAATTTTCACACTAATGTTGTCTCATCATGAGTGAATTGCAGATGCAGGTACTTTACCACACCATGGAAAGATGATGAAGAAGGATATGAAGGAGGGAAGCTTGCTGAAAGAAACACTTGTATATGAATACACAAGCTAATCAATGAAGAGAAGTTGAAGGGACATCAATTTGCGATTGTAACTGAAGACTTAAGATCATTGAAGATTCCTTATCACTAAGTCATACAGAGGTGAAAAGAAGAAGCAGGCACTCAACACTTAGCAACAACATTGACTTGAAATTGCCACATCATCATGAAGTCCATGTCAGCTGTGTCATGTCATGTCATGTCATGAATAGTCACATGCCACACCTTATGGCCAATGATGTAACATATGTTTCGGAAATGTATTGTAAAGTGAAAGTCCAAAGGACATGTGTGGAATACGAAGAGTCATGTAAAGTTGAAAAGTCATAGGAAGTAAAACAACATGAGGGTAGTCAAAGAGTCACAAGGAAGGGGAAGCATCACCCCTTGGTTTTATATACTCCCTCATTGTATGAGAAAATGAATTTTCACCTTGGCTCCTCCTCCAAAGCATTAGAGAGATAAGCTAGTTCTTTGAGGAGCAAGGAATGGCTCCAATGCTCCACTACTGGAGCTAGTGATGTACATTGTAAACATGTGTCTAGGAAATTTTACTAAATAATAGAAGCCTTCAAGGCCAACACATTCTTCATGCATGGATTATGAATATTTGTAAGACTATTATGCGGATGTTTGTACTTCATGTTTACTTTCACATGTTCTAAGATAGTTAAACTATTTCAGTTGTTTTAGTACTTATCTTATTGAGAATGTGTTGTAATTGTTGTTATTGTTGTCCCATATTTGTGGAATATTCCGTAGGATATTAGACAAATCTTTCTTTATTTTTTGGTTGTAATGATCGTCACATCCTTTTTGGACTATTCCACTAGATGTTAGATGGATCCTTCCATTTTATGTGTGTGTCTTCTTGGGTGGTACTACTAACTCTCACTTAGAGGCTCACTTTTCTCCCATATCCGCAGTAGAAGAACCTCAACACATATACAACTGAACACTCACTAGGCACACATTTTTTCTTTTCAAAGGAACCATTGCATCCCTCTCTCTTGTTGACAGTTAGAGCCAAGACAAATATTTAAGGATTCAGCAACCGAGCCTTTATACAGGATGGGACTCCTACACCAAATGGTGTGAGGTCTAATTGGGACTTCATATCAGGGAGATCACTTAAATGTTGGTGGGTCCAACATCGTCAAAATTTCTAGTGCGAGAAGGAGGGAAACTAGAATTTTATGGTTGATAACCCCACCAACCCCAATCTTACTTCCTTTGGTCAAGGAAGTAAGATTCCCAACAACTTCCCTGTGTGCACTACTGAAGTTGGTAATTCTTCTAATCCTGAGACTACATAGCCTTACGAACTCACATACCAACAACTTTGGTCCATCCTCCTCATCACCGGAAAGTTTGTGAGAGCTATCAGATTGATATCTGGAATAAAAACTCTTCCATATTTTCCGAAGAAGAACCAAACCACCCCTACTGGGATAGTGGTTTCAACAATTGAAGAGTTGGTTCTCGCCACCCTTAAAGAGTTAGTAGACTGAAAAACACAGAAAAACCAAAACAAACTCTAACATTCAATAATGGTGACGGTGATAACATAGTGCTCTTAGAAAATACTTTCCGTGGGTTGGGAGGAGAACAAGAAGAAGAGGAGGAAGACCAATCATATTATAAAGAAGAAGGTGAAGACAATGATGAAGACATGGCAAACCAAGATCTGGATTGGATCTCTCAAGGCCCACTTGCAATACTTGGTATGTTACACAAGATGCTAAGGCATCCAGAAAAGCTCCTAACAAAGTATGACCCTGAGAGAGCAGTAAAGGTGGAAGATCATCTAGACAAATTATACCTACATTTGTAAACACTTTAGGTACGCTATGATGATGTTTCATGTAGATTGTTTCCATTTACCTTAGATCATAGAGCAATTGTGTGGTATCATATTCTTCCTCTGATTGCATCTAGAAATAGAGGGGGTTTAAGAAAAAATTCCTTGAGAAATTTGCTAATGACAAGACTGTAACACCCTCCTCCCACATCTACCCAAGTAACCGACTAACCTGGGTAAACATGTGATGAGAAGTTACTATGATATGATTCAACTCCCTATGTGTTAGTTAAGGAAGTGGGACCGACGGAACACATCACATAGACCTTCCACAACAACAACAAAATTCCCAGGAGCCATCCCAATCACTCAGGTAACCATCCCCTCAGACCAACTGAAGTTTTAGTGCATCAAACCCATGGACTCCCTTGATATGGACAAGGGTATATCTAGGAGGCTCTAGAAGCTACCACATCAAGGGAAAGGGAGCTTCCAAGGAATTTTTCCCCCAGTGTTGTGCCCGTGACTTTGGGATTTATGCCACTTTTTCAGGCCCAGAGCTTAGGTCACTGCCCAAAAATCAATGACACCTTCAGAAATGAAATTTCACAGCAGAACAAAGATACATTTGAAAAAACATCAACAAGGACTAGACTAGACCCCTATTAGCCATGACAGGAATTTTTTCAAACATGTCACAAACATGAAAACTACAGGTCATAACATAAGAATTAAGAATAGGGGTCTCATACTATATGAGAATCACTAAGAAGCATTGATGCCATAAATACATTGTTCATTCATTTACAAGTAAAAACATGATGAAATATATACATAGCCACTTCCATAATACATGTTCGTAACTAGCATAATAACAACATAAATACCAAAGAAATGAAAATCATATAATCCACATATAAACTAGTATAGTACTCATGAATTAACAAGGAGAAATAACCTCATATTAATTGTGCAAAGGCCAACCAGGTTTGGGACTTCCACGAACCACCCGAATGTAGACTAGGATGAGCCAAGTATTTCTTTCAGCCAGTCACCCCCATTCCATATTCCAAGCATGAATGTGATATCTCATGGAACAATCCATCAAAATCGAACCAGGGCTTCTAGGGGCCAAACCACCTCAATCCATCAAACAATGATTCCACCTCATAGTCGGACATCACAAACCATCACTAGATTGGTCTCTACCTAAGCCTTCCAGGTCTTCAGAGTGTTGTTCCAACCTAACTTCTAGGACTAGTAACTCAACCAACGATTACTCTCGAGCTCCAGAGCGTTTGTCCAACCAAAGCTCTAGGACTAGTAATTCAACCCACAACTATTGTTGGGCTCTAGATAATTTGTCCAACCAAGGCTCTAGGAACAGTAACTCAACCCACAATTTCTACCAGGCTCTAGAGAATTTTTCCAACCAAGGCTCCAGGACTAGTAACTCAACCCACCAAGGGCTCTTGAGCCTTTGTCTAACCAAGGCTCTAGGACTAATAATTCCATCAGATGATTTGACATAGTATGTGAAAGAAACAATGACAGAGTTTGATGAACTCAACCCAAGTTGTTACAAGGCTCCATAACATTTGTCCAACCAAGGCTCCAGGAATATTAACTCAACCCAAGCCATTATAGGGCTTCCATAGCGTTTGTCCAACCAAGGCTCCAGGAACTAATAACTCAACCCAAGCTAAAGGAAACATGAGAACCAACCTAAAAAAACAAATAAATGAACCCACAATAGCATGGCTATCCTGAAAATGGCAAGGTTAGGAAAATCCAATATCAATCCAGGCAATCCTCCATGCCAATGACAAATCATGAACAATAAACCTGTTGGACACCTAATCCTCAATGGGTTAGTGTGGAAGCCAAATAGACAAAAATAAGTCCAAGAGACCTTGGGATGTGAAACCCAACAGTCAAACCATGTACTATAAATGTATATCTCTTGTTAATAAAAATGCATTCTCATGTTTTATCCTTCATATTCTATTGTTTCCCATGTGTGTTTAACATGGTATCAGAGCAGGGGTATTCCTGCCCTGCAAAATTATTTTGAGCCATTTGTTTTATGGCCTTTATGTGCAGATCATTTATGCCATCAATTCTGCATCTCATGAATACTTGCTGATGAATATTTTCTCAGCTAAATTTTAGCTGCAACCTATTATTTCTCTAGCACCATTTTTATTCACTTGCCTTCTAAAAACGCTCCTTGCTTAGACCTGCCATCTTTTCCCTAGCAAGAACACACCTCTGACTTATCATTGTTGGCACATTTTTATATGAGTGTAAAGTCTCTTGGTATTCCAGAACTGGAGCATTGAATCTCTATGATGAACGCCCTCTGTCAAGAGACCTGCTGCAAACACTGTCTCACTGCATTAGTGTCATAAACGTTTTATATTCTCCTGTAACTCCATTTTCCTGCCACCTCTGGCCGCATTACTTCTCTGCACTGAATTGGAGGTTGTGCGTTCTTGTATCGTGGTTGGTGTACTCTCCAGGAATTTTTTCGAGCGTTGAAGCAGCGTATTGCGACTTTGGTGCATGACCGAGCTGAATTCTTCCATTGTATTTTTGCTGCACTGCCTCATGTTAAACCTCAGTTGAATGCGCTGTCTAGTGGAGCGCTGTCCCATACTTATTTGAACACTGAAACTCTAAATGGTTGAGGCTAAAGCTTTTGAAAGCTTAAGAGTTGAGGATCTCATTGCCTCTGATTAACATAAACAGTTGAAATTTGAAAGTAGAATATAAAAAGACATACCAGATTGCCAGTGCCCGGTTGCCATGGTGGAATCGACCTTCTAACGTCTCTCTCATTCATATACACGATTACATCAATGGGCACATATTTATGATGGGCACATGTGATATCTTCTCCAGAACTTATGCCTGCATTGGTGTTCTCGTGCTTGTATGGATTGTATAGGATGGCTTTCTACCTTCAATGCTTTAAGTAGATCTTATAACATGTGGTGTTTTGTATGGATTATCTACATCTTGGCCAATATTGGTTTTGATTCCTAAGAGATTGAGAGTTTCGAGTTGATGTCTCATGCAAATCTGATACAACATCATGAATTGTTTCGAAATCTTAACTAATCACAGATTTGTGACAACAAATAACTCCATGATTTAATCATATGGTTGGTTGTCTGGCTCAAATGTGCAATGGCATATGTGGGCACTGCCCAGAATCATAGTTTCCAATTTAGCAAGGGCAGATTATCATACTTTCCAATTTAGCGAGGGCAAATTATGTTATGGGTTAAGTTGGGTATATTCTACTAAAATCCATCACATGGGCTAGTGTACTCGATAATTTCTATGCAAAGATTTGAAGACTTGATTGTTCCCAAATTCTGCTGATTGCTCTTCCTGTTGCACGAGTCCTTGTACAACATATAAGGATTGCCAGTTTCTATCTGAGATTCTAAAATTGCAAACTAGACTTTTTGAGCTTGTACAACCTTCCTGGCCTTGCCCTGCTGCTCATATTTGAGGTAAAATTTATCAAACTCTTCCCCCCCAACAGTTTGCTAATCCAGGAGACTCATTAGGATAGAACAATGACCAAGTAGCATTGTCTTGGACTCGCTTCATAAAGAGATCTGGAATCCATAGACCATAGAACAAATCTCTTGCCCTGTTTTCTTCCTTGCCATGGTTTTTTATCAAATCCAAAAAGTCAAAATATCAGCATGCCATGGATCGAAGTATATAGTGAAGGCACCCTTTCTTTTGCCTCCTCCTTGATCTACATAGCAAGCAGTATCATTAAACACATGCAACATTGGCACAATACCGTTTGATGTGCCATTTGTTCCACGTATGTAACTATTTGAATGAACATTATGGATCAAAACTCCAATGCCTCCTGGTGATTTGCTAATAACATCACAATAAAAGTAGTGCTGGAACGATGTTTGTTGAAGACTCCCGTGCATGACCGTGTATTGGTGAAGAAGGTGCATTGATCCATTCATGATAGAACGTTGAAGATATGCCAAGAATACAACTTGGTGATATATGCGATTCTGGAATACCATCATTTGCACACCACAACAAGCAATTTGTAGTTTATGAGATTATGTACATGTTTGTAAGCCACCTTTTATGTGAAAAATTGAGGACTGTTTATATTCTTTAAAGTTGTAGCAATTTGAAATTACTTAGGAGTTCAGTGAAAATTGTTTCAGGCTAAGACTATCCTTTGTAGATTGAATTGGTGTATTTTCCTAAGGGTTCTTCATATCAGAGATTGATTTGAAGTTGTTGCCATAAGTTTATATAAAAAAAAGCAATTGGTGTCCATCTTGTCCTCATTGTTTTACTATTTTTTGAGGTTAAAATTGACTCCAATTGGTGCAATATTAGAGTTACTGGACAATATAATACTCTCTACTATGGATAATATAGTCAAAATCAGCAAGGATTTTCTCACTGATATTCATAGTTGTTTACAAGATGTACATGAAAAGATTGACTTTTTATAGCTTGAATCTCAACTTCAACAAGAAGAATTAAAATAGAGGAATCATCATTCTAAACATGTTTCCATTCAGAACATTGAGACTGCAACACATTAGAAGCAAGTCAATATTGTTACAGTTGGTTCAGATTTAGTACCAAATAATGCAGTAGTTTACATGCAAATGCAGAAACTCAGTCTGCACTTCCCAAGCCCATCATCAGACCTTGGGAACAACTTGTCCACAACAAGCACATAACTGGTCTTGGATATGACAAGGACTTGTCCTTACATATGCTGGACTACTCAAAGCCCATTCAATTTCAAAGTGCTAGATTCATTCATGACAGTTCACCTGCTCCTCATAACAGTTCACCTGCTCCTCATGACAACTCACATCCAGCTGTTCCAGATTCTGCCCCTCTTCCATAGCAACAACAACAACAACAGATTATGAAATGCCAACACTGTGACCGAGTTGGCCATTTGAAAGATCATTGTTTTGATCTTTATCCATGTAAGCACTATCATAAGACCACCCATTCTTCACACAGATGCTTCAGAAACAAACGTCCTCCAAGAACAAAGATTCATCTTGGATGGATCACTTCTTGGCAATGGGCATCAACAACCAAGAAGATATTCCAATCACATGTCAGAACTTGTTCCAGAGTATTGAACTGTCTTGCAGTTGAGTTTTCTCCATCATCTCACCTTGTATTTGACAGGGGGGGAATAATGGTCATCTACAAGCTTCAAATTCACATCAAGCGAGCGTAAGCCACAACCTGCCACACCAATTTCAGAGTTGTAGCCAGAGACATAGATGCCCGTGATCATGCCTTCAGTTGGTAATATGGGACACTTCCTCTCACAGAAGACTTCAACATCTTGCCAGTTTCGGAAGAATTCCAGAACAAAATTGAGAACACTTCCTCTTCTCGCCAGTTTTGGAAGAGTTCTAGGAATAGCATTAAGCATTCCAGAGTTCTTGGTCATCCTTAAACCATCACAGGTTGAGACTTCCCTTTTTAGGTTGAAGTTCTCCCTTTTATGTGGAGCGAGACCTCCCTTTCATGGTTGAAGGTTTCCCTCTTCAAAACAATAGGAGCACTTCCTCTAGCAGAAGACTTCAGCTTCTTGCTAGTATTGGAAGAGTTCCAGGAATTTCACTAAGCGTTCCAGTGTTGGTAGTCATCCTTAAACCACCACCCTTTATACCAACATTTGAAAGAACACATTCAACCTAGTGTTGCCATGCATTTTTTCACATTTTGTATTACAGTTCTCTTCTTGGACTCATAAATAACCCTTCATATTAAGGGGGGGAATGTTGGATACCTAATCCTCAATGCGTTAGTGTGGAAGCCGAATAGACAAAAAGAAGTCCAAGAGACCTTGGGATGTGAAACCCAACGGTCAAACCATGTACTATAAATGTATATCTCTTGTTAATAAAAATGCATTCTCATGTTTTATCCTTCATATTCTATTGCTTCCCACGTGTGTTTAACAAAACCACATGCATATCCCATGCATGCTAAAACTAGTGAGGAAAACATACATGCAACTTGGTACCTACGAGAAAAACCCATTGTAGTTGATGATCCCAATGTCCTCTTTGCACTTTCCTGCTCTTCCTTTTCCATCTTTCTCCAAGCATCTAAGTATGACACATTCTCCAAAAGTGCTATCCTAGAAATGGAAAGGCTAGGAAAATCCACTATCAATCTAGGCAATCTTCCATGTCAATGACAAATCATGACCAATAAACCACATGCATATGCCATGCATGCTAAAACTAGTGAGGAAAACATACATGTAACTCGGTACCTGCAAGCAAAACCTACTATAGTTGCTGATCCTGATGTCCTCTTTGCACTTTCCTGCTCTTCCTTTTCCTTATTTCTCCAAGCATCGAAGTATGGCACACTCTCCAAGAGTGCTCCAAGAAAACCCTAAGTGTCCAAGAGTATGAGAGAGAGAATAGAATGAGAACTCCAAAACTGAACTGACAAAAAGCTACACTGGCCAAGCCTAAGCAAAAGATTGCCAAATGATCCTCACAAGCCTTTTTATCAATGAGGCATCTATTTTCTTCATTTTCCATTATTTTCCTTCAATTTCCTCCTCACATGTAATATGTGACCTTTCACCTTCCTTTTCTCCTAATTTCCATCATTTTCATAAATAAAATGTCAAATAATGCCATTTTTCCTTTCTAAAGCCTTTTCCATTACCTTTGCCAATTTCTTTTAGCCATAATAACTGAAATGAGCACCCACTAAGATTTTTTTCCCACCATTAAGCTTGGAATATGTGTCCCATGATCATGGTCTTATATATTTTTACATGGATTTTCAACCAGGGTTGTTACAGAACCCTCCCCCTTGGGGCAACACCTTCCTTTGTGTTCAATGATACTTACAAACCAAAAAACCGTTGAAAACAAAACATACTGCGTATGGAGATTTATAACACAACTCATTGCAATATTTACAATGATCATTGCTAAAGATATGACAATCATACCGTTTACTAGAGCTTTATAACATAGTTCATTATGGTATTTACAATAGCAACCGCATATACTTATATACATTTTCTTCAACCAACAAAAAGCCATATTGTCCAGGGAGCTTTATAAACTAGCTCGATACAATATTTACAATAATATACACATATACACATTTGCTCAGCCAACAAATAAAAGGATACAATGTTTGTATGAATCAACAAGGGAATCTAGAGGCTCACACCTCCACCCTCAAAAGTAGTACTAGGATTCACCTCCTTCTCAGGAAGTCCAGAATCCACTATCAAATTCAAAGCTACATCCAATGTCTAGCACTACAATCCTGTGCCACTTGTCCTCTCAGTGAGCATTTATCAACTCATTGTTCTAGGGTGCACTCCCAATGTGCATTTGGTTCCACATGGCAATGCTAATGACCAAAACAATTCCATCCTTGACCATCCATTCTCTTCTATATAGTCCCTCGGGAAATCCGATCACCCCCTTCCATGCAGTCACATACCTTCCAAGTTCTGCTGGCACCCTCATCCCAGCTAGTCCATCCCTCGGCAAGGTTTCCATGCATCAGAAGGTCTAGAAACCAAGGCATATCCCTACCTCAAAGCATCATATTGGTCATAACATGCTCATGGCAATCAACGAACACTATTGGGTACCGGTGTCCCACAATGGCCTTGCTCCTAAATTCTTTACTAGCATACTGCTCCCTGTTCCAATTTCTTTCACTATTGCTGCTAATTCTTGCAATCGGTTTCAACCACCCAACCCGGGCATTTCCCATGATTTCCTATACCAAGCACATAACTGCCATTAGATTTAAAATAAATTGAAATAACTTCAAATGATACCTCATTGGTGGCCCATCAATAAGGTATACTTGCAATCTTGTTCGCTTCCTATCACAAGTCAAACTAACATATTTTACCAAATCATCATGTAAAAACATATCACATCAGGTTAACTCAAAACACAACCATCATAGATCAAAATAATAAATCACATGTAAAAATCATAAACCAAAATCATAGATCACATGTACATCATAGACCATACTCATAAATCACATGCATAATGAAACTAAAATAAAATACTAATACTTATCCTTTAATCAATCTTTAGCTTTACCTTCTCCTTATTTCGTACACAAATTGGATCAGTTACCACACTCGACAAACACCCAATTCCTTCTCTTCAACCATGTACACATACACATAGTGTACATCCCACACATACAACCACACACGACATACAACACTATGAAATACATGCACCTACACCTGGCATACAAATCATACACCTACACCTAGTGTACAACACAACACATACACACCTACACCCGGTGTATGACACAACACAAAACATACATACACCTACACCCAATGTACGACACAACACATATATGCACACAAAGTTCAACACAATGAATACACATGTCACGATACCACAGCTACACAATGCACATACATAGTACCCCATGTCCGCAACATATCATGTATGACATGCACACAATCACACATGTACATCAGTACCATATGTACAACATGTACACAATACCACTTGTACACAACACCACCTACACAAAGTGTGCACATCATCACATGTACATGGCACCACCCACACAATGTGTACACAACGCCACATGTACACTGCACCACCTGTACAATGTGTACACAATACCATATGTACACAGCACCACATGCACGACATGTACATGACACCACATGCATGGCATGTACACAACAACACTTGCACACAACACCACATGTACAACATGCACACAACACCACATGTACAATCACGCACACAACACCATATGTACATAGCACCACATGCACAAAATGCACACAACACCACATATCCATTATGTGCACAGTACAATATGTACACAACACTACATATCCAACACGTATATAGCACCATCTATACCCAACACTTCATATGCAATATTCACACAACACTATTTGTACTACCTTGTACATAACATCGCATAAACAACATGTACACACACTACATATACACAACACCGCATGCGCACAACATCTCAGATGCAACATGTACAACATATACAACATATGCACAACATTAGTACCACACATTCAAAATCACACTATCTCTACCAAGCAATCTTGCTTCCAGTGTCTTATCCATTCTTGTCTCAGCATGTCGCAGACCACACTGCTTTCATTTCACTGATGTATCCCTCGATATAGCCTATCCACAACATAGACAAAATATAATCACATAATATCAACTCATAACCACATGATACTGACCTCATATATTTTTCATGACTACTCTTCCTACTTGATTCCTCATAAAAGAGGAACCTCTTCATGCCATTCACCTGCATAAGAAATCATTCCTCCACAAGAATGATCCCTGGTGACCTTGTTAGACAACGACATACATACATACATACATGTATACATATAAACATCAACATAAAAAAATCATGATCTCTGATGACCCTGTTAGATAACAACATACATACATACATATATGCAATAAACATTAGCATAAAGCAATCATGATCACAACATAATTACTAGATACCATAAGGCCAAGGTTAAGAGAACTTCCTTTATTCATGCACAACATGCACAATATTAAGAACAACAATTCCCACCATAGCCAATACACCTGAAACCTCAAATCCATTTACTTTACCCTTTCTGTTGCCTTTCTCATGATTTTCCTATCACCGTCCATTTACCCTAATGGACACAACCAACATATCCTTCTATCATACTCTTACCTTTAACTACCCTTACATATTCACTGACTTCATTTGAGTCTTTCATTACCTATTGGGTTCCACACAACTCTCCCAGAGTTCCATCAACTTTCCTCTTTCCTAACCAATTCCCAAGACCCTCAAAACATAAAGGGCAAGAAAAAGAAATAAACAAGAAGAAAAAACATGAAACACCAATATCAATACAACACCACAAACAAGGTGGCATGTCCATGCACAAAAATCAAACAAAACTGCAAATCAAGCACAAACAAATCATAAAATATTGAAAGCACAAGACTAGCAACAAACACCATGACTCAATCCCCATGTGTTTCGAGTGCTTCCAAGGGAAACCTCAACTTGAGCCTTCTTCAAGATTTCATGGAAATTTCTTTGCCATGTAATTCTCTGTATCATACTATTGTAACACATAACTATCAGTGCATAAATAAATGTAACAATATACCAATTATCTTACCTTGTTTTTCCAATCACACTGCCTTGTAACTGAACACACATGTCAGCCACATGTTCCAAATATCAAGAGAACATATCTACTAATTCGAAATCAACCTTTACCAAGACTAACGATCATGTCATAATCCATAGTCAAATCTTAGTCATTAGACATAATGCTACAACTATCACCTACTTACACTCAAGTACATATCAACTATCTCAACACATATGTGTGAATAAAACCATCTTAAAACTAGATCATTTTTTGATGCAATCTTATAGACACATACTCATATCATGTGATTAATAAAAAATTCAGCAAAAAATAGATGACAAAATAGAAACCAACACTCAAACACCAAATGTATGACATAATTATTCAAACAAACTTTAAACATACCATGTTAGATAAATCAACTAGACGACATAAGCAAGCTCATACCTTAATGTATCTTAGGGGAGGCTATCTTGTCTACACAATCAATCTAGTTAGAACAATATAACTTCACAACACATCAACTCAAACACAAATAAGATCATGATATCCATAATAGTCACTAGCTAACATGTTCACATCATAAACTCATAAACAATTATTATTCATACATAATAATCACATCTACACAGTCAGTCTAGATTAGTATGACATAATATCACAACATATTAACTCATACCTGAATGTCATAACGCTAACCATTTGCATAGACCAATCCAAATTAGTATGATACATATAACATCAAGATCTTAATGTAATAACCCTAATCACCAAGTTACTAGCATATAAAAACAAGCTATATATCATGCTCATCAACAACATATAACCTAATCATCAAGTTATCTAACATAAAACAACAATAACAATGCATACAACTACATTAGGTTACTATCATTCATGACTATCCAAGACATGTGCATATGACTACACTAATCAAATATCATCTATCATGTATGTAACCATAACATCAATAGAATGAAAGGCATACACATAACCATAATGCATATAGCAACCCTTAACCTAAACTTGTATGACTACATGCTCTTGCCTAGAGGTCCAATGTTGCGACTTCACTCTGATGGTCTACATCTCCTGATTTATCTCAACCAACTCATTAGCATCATAACATACCAATAACATCATGATGAATTAATTGCATACAATTATCTCACAATGCATGTATGACCGACCATACATGCATAACCATAACCATGACAATGCATGCATAACAACATATAGACACTGACATGCATAACAAATGCATATACATATGACATGCATTCATGAAAAATGCATCCCAACAACAACATCATCAACTCCTATATGGAAGCACAACTGTAACAATGACCACTACCACACATACATAAAAGCACATATATAACCTACATGCATGCATGACAAACACATTCTTCCCATCCAGTCCAAGGGGTGAACCATACTCTGATACCACTCTGTGGCATTAGAAAACATACAAGGAGAATAGAAAGAAGAAACAACCCAAAGAGAATGAAACTCGCTTTGATACCACTCTATAGTATCAAATATGATCCAAAGAGAGTGCAACTCGCTCTGATACCACTCTGTAACAAGCTCCTTCAACATCTACCCAAGTAACCAACCAATTGGGGTAACCATGTGACGAGAAGTTACTATGATATGATTCGACTCCCTATGTGTCAGTTAAGGAAGTTGAACCAACGGAAAACATCACACATACCTTCCACATCAGCAACAAAATTCTCGGGAGCCATCCCAACCACTCAGCTAACCAACCCCTTTGACCAACTGAATTTTTAGTGCATCAAACCCTTGGAATCCCTTGATATGGACAAGGGTGCGTCTGGGAGGCTCCAGAAGCTCCCAAAACTAGGGAAAGGGAGCTTCTAAGGCTAATGTTGTTCTTGGGACTCTGGTATTTGTGCCACTTTTTTAGGCCCATAAACTAGGTCAATGCCTAGAACTCAATGACACCTTCAGAAATGAAATTTCATAGCGGAACAAAGATACATTTGTAAAAACATTAACAAGGGCTAGACTGGACCCCAACTAGCTATGACAAACATTTTGTCAAACATGTCACAAACATGAAAGCTACAGGGCTTATCAACAAGACTGAGCATAGGGGTCTGATACTTATCTAAGAATCACTAAGAAGCATTCATGCCTCAACACATTAGCTGCACTTTCATTGATTCAGCCATAGATACATTGTTCATTCATTTACAAATAAAAGAAATGATGAGAGCCATACATAGTCACTTCCATAATACATGTTCATAACCAACATAATAACAACAAAAATATCAAGGAAACAATAGCCATATGATCCACATATAAACCAGTATAATACTCATGAATTAAAAAGGAGAAATAAGCTCATATTAATGATGCAAAGGCCAACCAGGTCTAGGACTTCCATGAACCACTCTACCGTAGACTAGGTTGAACCAAATATTTCTTTCAGCCAGTCAGCCCCATGCCATATTCCAAGCATGAATGTGGGATCTCATGGAACAATCCATCAAAACCGAATCAGGGGTTCCAGGGGCCAAACCACCTCTACCCATCAAACAATGATTCCACCTTACGGTCGAACATCACAAACGATCACTAGATTGGTCCCTACCCAAGCCTTCTATGGATTCAGAGCATTTGTTCCAACCAGACTTGCGGGACTAGTAACTCAACCCATGACTATTGTCAGACTCTAGAGTGTTTCTCCAACCAAGGCTCCAGGACTAGTAACTCAACCCACATATGTTGTCAGGCTCCAGAGCGTTTGTCCAACCAAGGCTCCAAGACTAGTAACTCAACCCACCAAGGGCTCCTGACCGTTTTTCCAACCAAGGATACAAGACTAATAACTTAACCCAAGTTGTTACAGGACTCTAGAGAATTTGTCCAACCAAGGTTCCGAGACGAGTAACTCAACCCAAGCCATTACAGGGCTTCTAGAGCATTTGCCCAACTAAGGCTCTAGGAACCAATAACTTAACCCAAGCTAAAGGAAACATGAGAACTAGCCATAAAAACAAAGAAACAAACCCACAACACCATGGATATCCTAGAAATGGAAGGGCTAGGAAAATCCACATTCAATCCAAGAAATCCTCCATGCCAATGATAGATCATGACCAATAAACCATAATCATATTCCATGCATGGCAAAACTAGTGAGGAAAACATACATGCAACTCGGTACTTGCAAGCAAAACCTGTTGTAGTTGCTGATCCCAAAGTCCTCTTTTCTCTTTCCTGCTCTTCCTTTGCATTCTTGCTCCAAGCATGCAAGTATGCCATACTCTCCAAGAGTGCTCCAAGAAAACTCTAAGTTTCCAAGAGTATGAGAGAGAGAGAGAGAATAGAATGAGAGCTCTGAAACTAAACTAAAAAAAATGTACATTGACCAAGCCTAAGAAAAATCTTGCCAACTGATCCTCAGAAGCATTTTTATCAATGAGGCCTCTATTTTCTTCATTTTCCATTATTTTCCTTCAATTTCCTCCTCACATGCAACCCATGGATTTTCACCTTCCTTTTCTCCTAATTTTCATTATTTTCATAAAAAAAATGCCAGATAATGCCATTTTGCCTTTCTAAAGCCTTTGGCATTGCCTTTGCCAATTTTATTGAGCCATAATAATCGAAATGAACACCCACTAGGATGTTTTTCCCATCATTCAACTTGGAATACGTGTCCCGTCACTGTGGTATTATATATTTTTACATGGATTTTTAACCAGGACTGTTGCAAAGAGCCCCATTATGTTATTGAAGGAGCCAAGCAGTCTCAAGATGGAACAAAAGGAAGAAGTGAAAGATTTCATTAAGAGATTTAACCGCATTCTGAATAAGTTCCCAGCAAACACTAAACCTGGTGACTCCATTGCCAATTTCCTTTAGCCATAATAAACATAAATTAACACCTACTAGGATGTTTTTCCCACCATTCAACTTGCAATACATGTCTTATGACCGTGGTATTATATATTTTTACATGGATTTTTAATCAGGGTTGTTACAAAGACCCCCACCATGTTATTGGAGGAGTTGGGAAGTCTCAAGATGGAGCAAAAGGAAAAAGTAAAAGATTCCAATTAGAGATTTAACTACATTCTGAATAAGTTTTCAACAAACAATAAACCTCATGACTCCATTACCATCAACTATTACACTTCTTCCTTGTCGACCATCATTGCACAATTTGTAAAGAGAATTGTGAAACAAACTTTGACCTAAAATTATGAATAGGCAATTGCGGTTGAAAAGGACTTGCACATGATTGGAGTCATTGTAGATGATGAATTAGATAAAGACTCCAAAGACACGGGCAAAAGGTCTCAAGCCTCTGTAAGCAAGGTCAAAGAGAAAGAAACTATTGATCTTGAGAGCTTGACCCATTCTATCAAGACTTTGCGTCGAATGAGTTGGTAGAACTCAAACAAAGGTCAAGTGAGACCACCATGAGCAACAAGCATCCTAAGTTCAACATGTTTAGAAGGATTGCAAATTGTGGCAGTAGAAACAACTAATTAGTTAAGTCTGTCCAGAGCTCCAACATTGTATTGAATATTAAAAACATGGTCATAGACCAATACTGTTCATATAATCAAGAATATCATTCCGAGAAAACATGCCCACAATGGAATCATGCCATGCTCATTCTTTCTATGCATCTTGTTGATGCAATAATGGCTGAGGAGCAGACCAAGCTTGCAGAAGAAAAGGCAGAAGTTGCTACAATCGAAGAGACTCCGAGTGTGTGGTACATAGTAAACATTTTCAATTTCATACTCACAACCCAAAAGAGTACGACTTACAAACAACCTCCAAGTGATGGCACGACCGAGAAGAAGGCCAACCAGTACAATCTGAGAAGCCAAGGACCGGCCATTGGACTAGAGTTGACGAAGCAGAAACTAAAGAAAAATGTTAAGAAAGATTAGTCCACCTATTATCTTAACACGAAAGAATCAGAGCCATTCTAGTAATGTAGCTACAATGAAAAGTGATTTCGTAAGCAGTAAGAGTAAGACCAACATTCCAGAAGTCACAAACCAAGTCACACCCCTAGACACTTCGACAATCCATCCTGCTGTAGATTACAACATAGTTGACGATATGAGGAAGGTTCATGCGAACATCTCAATGTTCGAACTAACAAATATCACGAGCTAGTGGGACATCCTCTTATGCGCACTTGGGCAGTCCATTGTAGGTAATGATGCTTATTTTGACAAGGGATACACTACATCCTTTGGTTCCCTTGAATCTGTACTTAATTCTTTAACAATGGATGCAAATACACTCTCCCCTCCTTTTTTTTTTGACTTTCGAAATCTTCAATTTCAATGTACAAAACTACTTCGTTTATTCTAGTGCATCAGTGAACATAATGCCATTATCTATCGCCAAGAAAATCAATGCAAAATGGGACAAAACAGATGCACAAATCATTCAGCTGGATATAACTCTTTTCCATGCAGTGGGTGAACTCATAGATGTGATCATCCGATGAGCAAGTCCACCAATGTATCAACATAGTGATTGTGGACATTCCAGAAGCATATCGAGTGTTGTTTTGCATAGATTGGTCCAACAAGCTACAAGGGTACTTTTCTATGGACTGGTCACATTTATGCTTCCGTATAAGGGTAGAAATAATAAGATCCAGGTGAATTCACAGAGATATATGAAACATATTGTTACTCCCTTGAATGGACACAATGAACTAGTGACTTTCGCAAAACTTATCTTTGAAAATTGCTTCTTGGAGACCCAAGTGGGGTGCTATCTTACACAACCATTCCCAGTCCCACCAGATACATAGTTGGAGCTCCTTCCTAGTCCAACTAGTGAAAATGAAATTTGTATAGTTAGTTGGAGTAATAATAGTACTAGTGTAGTTCCTAGTCCTTGTACATATGATATGTGGAGTTTGTACTTTGATGGCTAACTACTTGGAATTTGAGTGCATGAACAACACTGTAGAATACGAGGTAATCATCTTGGGCTTGCGAAGAGCCATTGACTTCAATGTTGTGATCCTAAAATAAGTAGGTGACTCATAAATTGTTGTACCATAGGTACACAATACCATACATTGTGTGTCACATCATCTTAAAATCTATCAACAAGAGGTATGGCATTTGATTTCGCAATTCCAAGATTTAAATATTATTGTTGTTCCTAGTATGCATAATGCAATGATGGATGCATTGGAAAATGTTGCTG
Organism: Pinus taeda; assembly: GCA_000404065.3. Classification (NCBI taxonomy): domain Eukaryota; kingdom Viridiplantae; phylum Streptophyta; class Pinopsida; order Pinales; family Pinaceae; genus Pinus; species Pinus taeda. Next base: position 243,311 of record APFE030745658.1, read on the forward strand.
CTAGGTTGTCACGATTAAGGGAAATTTTTTCTATTGAAATTCTTTATAAGCCATCTGTCCTTGATAATTTCACTAATTTACGCATTTTCAATGATAACTAGTAGATACTACAATTCATGGAAAATGTTGATGTTTTCAAGGACACATCAATTAATGAAGACGAGAATGAAAGGACCTTGCAGGATGCAACTAACTCAAGCAAAGGAAATCTCATGCTGAAAGACGTGGTATCACTAGAAAACTTGTATGACCTGCAAAAACCACTTCCAGGGACCCGTTAATGCTAAAACCCATAGTTCCAGGATGTTGCATGAAAAGATCAATTTGGGAGCAGAAAAGGATATGAAGTTTGTCAATGTTGGTACTTGTTGTACACCATAAGAGGGATAAGCCTTTATCCGCTCGTTCAGGTAGTACTAAGATATATTCGTATGGAAGTACGTGAGATGAAAACTTATGACATGTGAATTATCCAACATGTGATTCTGATAAAAGAAGGGGCCAAGCAAGTTCAACAAAAGCTACATAAGGTACATTTGAAACCTAAAACCCTCATTAAAAAGGATTTAAGAAAATATTCGGATGCTCAAATCATATACAAAGTGTGATACTCTACTTGGGTTTCAAACTTGGTCCCAGTAAGAAAGAAGTCCGAGGAAATCCACTTGTGTGTTGATTTCTGAAATCTTAATCACACCCCAGACAAAGATAATTACCCTGCGTCATCTTTGGAGTATATATTGCAAACATTATCATGGTCATAAATGTTTTCTCTCTTAGACAGATATTCAGGATACAACGAGGTTTTGGTCTTAGAGCCTGACATGCTTAAAACAACCATTCGTAAGAAGTGGGACACGTTCGCATTCAAGAGAATGTCGTTTGGGTTGATTAACACTAGTGCTACATTTCAACATGCCATGGACATCACATTATGGGGATTGATTAGACAGAGCATAATGTTCTATCTTGATGATGTTACAATGTTTTCCAAATTGAGATCCGATCACATACGCTTCTTGAAGAAATTTTTTGAGCGATGCCACAAGTACGAGATATCTCTTAATTCGAAGAAGAGTATCTTTGCAGTGTTCGAGGGTAACCTCTGGGCCACATAATTTCTAAGAGTGGGATTAAAGTGGACCCAGAGAGGGTCAAAGCAATCATGAAGATTCCCTTCCCAGTGAATAAAAAATCTATTTAGTCCTTTGTGGGGAAAATTAATTTCCTTTCTAAGTTCATTCTCGATTACGCTAGATTGTTAAACCAATGTAGGGAATGATAAAGAAGGATGTACTATACAGATGGGACGAAAGGGAAAAGGATGAATTTTCCCATCTCAAACAAGTCATCGAAGAAGCACCTACACTATACAAACCATAATTCAACATATATTTTTTTTCTCTACAACTTTCCTTCTGACACTTCTCTATATGTTGTGCTTAGAAAAAAGGATGACCAAAATAAAGAGCGGCCTATATATTTCATGAGAGCTAGTCTTCAAGGCCCTGAACTCAATCATCCCACCAATGAAAAGAAGGCTTATGAAGTATACAAGGCGGTGAAGCATTTTCGGCCCTATCTTCTAAAAAATCACTGTATTATCTTTGTTCCCCACCCAACAGTCATATCACTATTTTTCCAATAGGAGCTAGTGAGAGGAGAGCGAACTGGATGAATGGTCTACAAGAATACGAGTTAGAATTTAAACCAGTTCACATAATAAAGGGCAACGGTCTATTTTGACTAGTAGTAGAAACAATGGACACAAAGGAAGAAGAAGATCTCTTAGGTTGGGAGCAAGAAATCCAAATGTACAATGTCGAGCAAGCTTCACTCACTACTATCACGAATTCTTGGTACATGAATGTCCACCAATACCTTGAGCACGACACTGTGCCCTCCCATATATCCACATGGAAAAAGAGGGCACTCAAAATCAAAGCATTATCTTACCAGTTAGTGCACGAGGTGATTTTCAGAAAGCATCATAATGGAGTATTGCTCAGGTGTTTGGAAGCACATGATTGAGAGAAAGTTCTACGTGATCTCCATGACCGACCAGCTGGGGGACATTTTTTAGGTAATGCAAAAGCACATAAAATCATGTGGGCTGAATTTTACTGGCCTACATTATTTAGAGATGCTCATTCCTATGCCCACAAGTGTTTGATCTGTCAGAGGTGTGCCGATAGAAGCAAGAAGTCATCCACCCCATTGTAGCCCATTGTAGTGGAAGAACATTTTCAACAATGGGGCTTGGATATTATTGGAGAAATATTTCCTCATTCATCGAAGAAGCACTCTTATATCCTCACTGCTACAGATTATTTCACATGGTGGATAGAATCAGTTTTGCTCAAATAATTGAATGATCAGGAAGTCATAAATTTCCTTCAACAGAACATCATTTCTAGGTTTGAAATTCCTACTTCACTTGTTTTCGATAATGCAACATAATTTTCATCATTAATACTTTACTATTTTGCATTGGAAAATGGTATTATATTGAAACATTCAACTAATTGTTATCCAGAGGAGAATGGTCTTGTTGAATCCACAAATAAGAGCCCAATCTGCATCATAAAAAAGACTATATTCTCTGAGTAGCGAAATTGGCACTCTGCTTAGGTTAATGCTTTATGGGCTAACTGATTCATACCAAATCCCTCTATGAACACCTCCCCTTAATTCCTATTACAGGGAAAATACTCCATCCTCCCTCCCAACATCTACTTTCCTATAGTCCAACTTTCGCAAGAATCTCAAGGCAAGCCTTGCTTATTAGTGCAACGTAGGATGGACACCCTTCATAGATTACAAGAAGAAAGGTTGAAAGAAAAATAAAAAATTTCACTTCATCAGAATCGTATCAAGAGGTGGTTCGACAAAAAGTCTACAGGGAAGAACAAATTTAGTGTGGGTGACTTAGTCTTGAAATGGGACAAATCCCACAAAGAAAAAGGAAAACATATTAAGTTTTAGTTCCTATGGATTGAGCCAGTCACTGTCCACGAAAAGCTTGGCCAACACACTTATCATATTCAATCACTTGATGGGAAGATTGATTCTCTCCCTGTTAATGGCCAAGAATTAAAACACTACTTTCAATGAAGATCTGGGTTCGTTCTCTACACTGTGTACATAGTTTTTTTAGTTTTTGTTTGCTTGAATTTTGTTGTTTTCATCATGTAAATAAGTGTTGTGCATGAACATGTTATGGCTTCTTAGTATCTATGTGGCTGAACTCTAAAGAGTCTTGTGACACTTCAACATTTGGCTAACCTTCTGTCCATCTTCCTTGTGTTGGTTATATCTTTTTGCTGATGAAGTTTCGACGAAAAATATGATCCATCCGTACAGATAGTGTTGGCCCAACCATGAACCTGTGTCTATGTAGGAAACCTTATGCCCACAATTAGTTTTGTGTTTTGATGTTTTCATGCTTATCGAATCAGTAGAAGCAAAGAAGGGGAAAATCTAAACGAGCAAACCTAAATCAGATGTCTCTATATGCTTCTATGCAGGAACAACGTCTTCTGCTCTCAATAAGTCCAGATCCCTCTTTCACCCCAAAATAAATAAGTGTCAATGCACATTCCTCTTTAAAATAAATAAATAAAGGCAAAAGAAGAGAAAGGATTCATGCACAGAGAGGTGAAGCAAGAAACTTAGTCGGGGTATTGTCTAGGGTCACTGGAAATAGAGCAATGCTTGTGTTCCTGTGTGACTTTTTCGGGGTAATGTCCAGGCCTGCAGGCAGCGGAGCAACACTAGATATGAAAAATTGTACTCTGAAAATATTAAGCTTGCGAGCTACACTACCCTTCCTAATTTGAAACATTGTGATATCGCTAAATCTTATGTTGTGTTCAACTAAGAAGGCTTAAAATGGACCATGTCTATTCATGCGATAAGTGGGAAGACCAAAGTAATCTGGACGATGAATCAATACTCTCTGAAGAACCAAGGCCTTGCACAACAGAAGTTAACAAAGTTAGAGAAGCTGAAATTCAAACAGTGTGTCACAAAGTGTTGTAGCTACTACAAAAACCTCCAAAATTTTGGCGTACACTCAATTTCAGAGCCTTCCTTGGTCTTGTACATTGTTGTCTCAAACACCGAAGATTATTTCATGAGCTTTATTGAAGTATTTTGTTCCCTTTTGCATGTTGGGTAAACTGTCATCTTTTGGCATGATTGGCTGTTGCACAATGTGTACAAGCCTATTTTGATGGTTTCAAGTGTCTATCTTTGTGTATATGAGTTGTTGTAATTATGTAAACATATGTTGCACTCATTCAAAAAAATTTGAGTACTGTAGCACAAGTATATTCACGGCTGTCCCAAAGTCTATATTAATTGTCACACTTGTCATAAATGGTCGTAAAGTGGTCACAAGAAGGGAAATGCATTGTTCATGTGTCTTGGGTGATCTATGTTTTTGCGTCGTCAAGTATTCTAAGTGTGAGGTCACAGTAGAAGTCTTATCATTGTTCACATCAGTCTAAACAGTCTTATACTTAGCCATTTTTGAGAAGGTTTCCCGACTAAGTAACTTGGCTCCACCCAACCTCCCTAAACTACGCAGTGTGTAGTTCCAGTGCTCTAGTTGAGAACTTTCCCCTTCAAACTGTGTAATCTGTAGTTCTTATCTCCCAAGACTACTGCAATGCGCAGTTTCTATGCTCAAGATGTGGCCCTTGCCTTCGGAATTGCGTAGTCATTCCTCCCAAGCCGACCTTCATCGTGCACTACAAAATCACAAGAATCAATCCTATCCACTGAGCCTTTGAACTATGCAATTTAATAGTAGCATTGAATCCCTTGTATCCCAAAACTTTCCAGTATGTCCTCACAGTGCTCATTTCCTCAGCTTGTCCCATTAGCTTCCAAAACTACACATTCTTGTCCTTCATTCTTGTCTAAGCTGCGCACTGCATAATCTTAGAGCTCAAGCTTTTCCACTGGTTTCTAGAACTACGCACTGTGCACTCATTGAGCCCTCTCTCCCTATCTGTCACCTGGTTCTGACTTAGTTAATGGATCAAAATGCACTATCTTAGGCTAGGGAGTTTTCAGAATGATGTCATCTTTTCATGATTGAATTACATATGAAAATACTTTATCACACCAAGGCAAGATGATGAAGAAGGAGATGAAAGAGGAAAACTTGTTGAAAGACACACTTGTAGTTGAATACAGAAGCTAATAAATTAAGAGAAGAAGAAGGGACAATAGTTTGCGATTGCAACTCAAGACTTAAGATCAACGAAGATTCCTTATCATCAAGTCATAATGAGGTGAAAATAAGAAGCATACACTCAACACTTATCATTGTCCCATCCTTGTAGACTATTCCACAGGATATTCGATAAATATTTATTCATTTGTTGGTTATAATGACTATCACATCCTCTATGGACTATTCCACTGGATGTTAGAAGGATCCTTCCGATTCATGTGTGTCTCTTCTTGGGTGGTCCTACTACCTCTCACTTAGAAGCTCACTTTTCTCCCCTCTCCACAGTAGAAGAACATTGACACATTTACAACTAAACACTCACCAGGCACACCTTCTTGCTTTTAGAAGGCACCATTGCATCCCTATCTCTTGCTAACAGTTAGAGCCAAGGAAAATATTTAAGGATTTGGCAATCGAGCCTTTATACCAGATGGGATTCCTACACCAAATGGTGTGAGGTCTAATTGGGACTTAATATTGGGGAGATCCCCTGAATGTTGGTGGTTCCAACATCGTCTATAGGTCATTGGTCCCTCATCATGCAATCGATGAGGACTGTCCTTGAACTTGAAATCAATGGCAACTCAATGTTCAACAATCATAGCCAATTGGTGTTTAGTTTATGAGAGATAAGTGCGTATGGATTATTAATGTTTATGTTAAATTTAGAGATGTGTATGTTATTCATTGATGGTTTTTATGTGAATATAAATAAATCCACATATGTAACATTTTAATTACATTTATGTAAGTTTCCTTGTCATGTTACATTCATTCATAAATTTCCTAGTATGGCAAAGAGAATATTTGTATTAGATAATATAAGTTGAAAATTTGTGATTCTAAGAATTACCATGCATCTTCAATAATTAATATATGGTATTGGGTACATTAAAAAGTGGTATTAGAGTGAGGTTATGTTGTGCTGTACAACAACCCCCCCATTTCATAAATTTTTTATACAAAATCATAATATGAAATGGGTCCCTTTTAAATTTAAACTTAGCCAGATGTGTAAATAAACTGGTATCAACCCATCATAAGAAAACCTTATTAAAAGACCTAGGGTAAACGAATCATTTTAAAAGCCTTTTCGAATAGAAATAAAAGTGTGACTTTTAAAAATTTATAAAACTCTTCGTTATTGCAATAAAGAAATCGGAAGATCGCATATTGCAATAACAAAGGAAACTTACGAAAAAGCACATTCATTCTCTCCGATCTGAAAAGGCAATCAAAATAGGAGATTGGAGATATCAGATGCCAAATACAATATAAAGCAACCCTTTAATTCCTCCGATGTGATAAAACATATCGCAATCGGCAAATCAGCAATCGCAATAACAAGCCAACACATGATTGATGGTGGGCTCAAATCCTCCGACACGATAAAGCATTTTGCAATCGGAAATCAACAATCGGCGAAATCACAATGACAAAATAATAAAGCCCAAACCTATCCTCTGATTGAGATGTACTAATGAGGCGCACATCTCGAGAATATATTTAAAAGGTTTGCATGCATTGTATCACCTTTTGGTGATCGGAGATATTTAAAAACAAACATTAAAGCCTTTCCCTTAACATTGTCGATCACCAATTTGCGATCTACCTCTGATTATCCATCAGAGAAATCTAAGCCACGCTTGAATGAATCATTCAACATATAAATGACATGATGGGCATTTAAAAACTTCTTACCACGATTGACAGGTTAAGCAGATAATCAATGAAGCAGTTAAGGGTATATCTTTCCTTCAGATTTTATCCGCGGTAGTATTACTATAATCCATTATCACCTACTGATTGACATAACTACTTTTCATTATCATATTGGTTTGTAGCAGCATTTCTCTGTATCACGGTTTTTCAATCGCTTGTGCAGAATTTCACTGAAATCAGAAATTTGAAACAAATGGGAAAGAAATCAAAGAAATCCACAACAGCGGCTCCTACAACAACAACACAGCCAACTAAAGATCTCGGACCAAGCAAAAAAGGGTTAATCTCAAACACTACATGCCTCGGTCTAGGAAATACTAGCTAGGAGAGCATCTACAATTTAATAGAAGCAGAAGAGCCTGAGGAAATATCAGAGGAAGCCACAACTGACTCAAGTAACAAATCGGAAGCATCCCTCAAAGATTTAGCTTGTTCATATCTGCATAGAATAGCAGCACGAGAAAAATCCTTCCATATACTGACATAGTGAGATGGGTAGTAGAAGAAATTCCAGTCTCAAACAGAACATTTTGTATAGCTTGCGGGAGGATATTTGGCTCATTTCAGCCTGATGATCTAAGGAAAATGTATCACTTACTTGAGCCTGAAAAGCGGTATAACAAAGCCTTCCTTGAAAAATTTGCAAATGAAAACGAGTCAGAGTCGGCCCCGATTAAGCAGTGGAGACATAATCCCGAGAAGCACAAACACGAATCATCAGGTAAGTACTCTGTGGACTCATTGGCTTCTCCTTACTGTTATGCCGGGGCTATGATGTGTAGAATGTGGGGAATACATGACTTTACTAAGTTCACCATTGAAATGGTCCCTCCGACGGAGACAACAATCAATAGCTATATGATGGATTGGGCAAACATTTTGTCCGACAAAATTAGCCACAACAATTGTTGAATTTAGATCAAATGCACGTAAAAATACTAGGACCATTCCCCCTTTTTATTACAGTGCCTACATTATGGATACTCTTTGCTTTAATTCTGAATATTCGATGCTCGGATGGAGATGGACTCCCCAAGACCCTAAGCCAATCCATAGTCATCATCAACTGTTATGGAAGGCTCACTACAAAAATCATTTGTATAAAATTTGCAATGGTTTTATGTTGCCTGTTTATTATGTTATTTTTGATAAGCCTGCCCCCAGGATTTTCGAGGAAGCAGGGATCAGCTTGACTGCATTAGGTAATTGGTTTGGAGAAGACAAGTTTACCTATATAAATCTTTTTGGTAGCCTTACAAGACCCCATGTCCTTCCCCTATATGTGTCCGATAAGATGTTAGCTCAGGAATTGGCCTATCAGATAATAATAGAAGGGACATCCAAAACCCCTAGAAATTCCAAGAAACAGGTTTGGCCTACATTCCCTTTAAGATGCGGTGCATTCACTCTTCATGATTACAAACATGCAGAAAAGGAAATAGAAAAAATACAAATGCTAAATCTTGCAACAATTCCCAACATGCAATATGATCCAAGAAAAGTTGCCTATAATGTTCTTGAACAAGCCAAACTCACAAAGTTTGATCATGAAAAGGATGACTTCGCTGACCTATTTTCCTCAGCTGAGTCACTATTTCACGTAAAATCATTAGCTAGGATCAGGTATCAAGATGAAGGGCTGGAAATGTTTAATATGCTTAGAGAACAGAGGTTGCAAACTCTGCCTCTAGACTTATTAGCCACCGCCCCAACAATTCAATCAAGTGAGCCCGAACATCAAACTGTTGACAAAACTCCTGCAGTAGGAAAAGTTCCTGAAAGAGAAAAAGCGCCAAAACAGGGAAAAGGCAGTGAACACATGGAGATAAATACTCAGATTGTTCCCAAGCTTCTTAAAGAGTGGCAACAGTTCGATTCCATTATAAGCAATCTTGAGGATTTGTAGGGTTTTAGCATGCCTGAAGTGAAAATTGGTCACAAGAAAACAACAAATATGGTCCTGACCGAAGGAACCAGTGGCCTACCCATAAGTCAAGATGTATAGATAATTCCTAAGAATCCACCGGATGAAATTTTTTTGCATATAGAAGAAATACCACCTTTAGATGTCTTCTATAGCCCTAAGCATAGGGCTGTAGTAAAAAGACACAGGAAAAAGAGAAGGATTAATAAATCTTCCCTTTTACTTGCACAGACAGAGATGGCTAATGTGGTATGGAAAGAAGAATTCAATCCTTTCAAAGACCTCACAAAACTCTCTCAATATGCCGGGGCATACTCGACTACTACTATGGATAAAGCATCAGAGGTTAGTAATTTACTCAAAGAAAAAGATCAGACAATTGTTTCATTGGAGGCACAGGTATCCGAAAGACAATAGAGGATAGATCAGTTAGAACAACAATTGGCAACACAACAACAATTAAACAATCAACTAAATGAGCAATTGCTCAAGGAGAAGCAAAGGATAGACCAAAGTGCAGTTCAGAAACAAAAGGAGCTATCTCTAGCACTAACCAAGCTGAAATCAATGAATGAACAAATGAGTAAAGAAAAAGATGAGCAAATCATTCAACTATCGCAACAGATAGAAAAGTTCAAAAGTTTTCCTCAACTAGCAGAGTTTAGATTCGAAGCTATCTAGATCAATAAAGCATTGATTAAACAGTTAAATTTACTATGTCATAATATTTCCCTTGTTGAGCCCCGCTGTGAGATTTCTTCATCAATGATTGACAAATCAGTTGACGCGAGGCAGAATTTGGAACAGGCCAATGAGACATTAACAAACTTTCTTGCCTGGCAAGAAACCAGTGAAGGGCAAGCTGCAAATCTGCCTAGAATTCTAGAATCACACAAGGAAATTCTTTTCCTAGAATGGCAATCACAATTGATGAAAGCAGAAAGGGAAATTTCAAGATGTATATTAGCAAATGGTAATTGATTGAGTTAATTAATGATACTCTTTACCTGTCTAATTTGATTTCAGAGTGCACTCCAGGTAAATTGTCATTTGCTAAAGCACTGGAACAATCATGCAAATAGGATTTAGAACAGAAGGAGAGATTAATAGCAGGCATCCGAAGTTTAACTTGGGACACCTTTTGGTTCTTCTTAGTTAAACCATACAGTCAAAAGGCAACACTGAAATGTTTAATCGATGCAATCAGTTACATGATTCCCAAAATTCATGATGCTATGTATTCAACCCAATTGCATTCACGTCTGAGTCACCCTCTAGAATTGCAACCAATGCTTGCTATCTGCCAGCTCAAGCCAAAGGATGATCGGCCGAAACAGTGAATCATTCTACCGACTGCAAACATACTCATTTCAAGGAGATTTTCATGATTTGGTTATACCACATCATAGCATTTTTATTTCATAATTAGTTAGCTTAGATAGTATTTATAGACCCTTTCATGTCTTTAGAAAGGGGTCCTTAACTTTTGTATCAAAACTTGGATCGGGAAGTCACACTATTGTGCTTCTGATATTTTTTTTTATGAAGTCTGGGCATATATTCTGAATTTTAATGAAGAATACTTTGATGAGATATGCACTACTGGTTTTTGTGAGAGTATTTCCAAGTTCGAAAATGGAATCTGAATGCGATTGATATCGAGAAGGATTCAAATTACATTTGGCACTATTATCTATGTCTTTGTTCCATTCTTTTATATGAATCAACGTTTATTCAATCTTGCTATCATTTGATATATGTATGCGTTTTAACAATAGTCCTTATACTTATCACTATTGAATGTTTAAGGAATGTTATTCTTTCAATTATATTTATGTCAATGATATATGAAGAATAGTGTAATACTGTTTTAATGATTACTTTGTTCAACTACTTGAACAAAGTAATTATGATATGGATTAATGTTTTTATTTATCAATAGAGTCATCTATATGCCTATTTGTAGATAAAGATCATCAAAAGTTACATTAAAGTGGAAATTTCTCGGGATAGATTAGTTGTTCATAATTTTGCATTGTAGAATAAATCATCCATCATTATCGTTAGATAATAGAAAATCAACCACTTATCCATCCTATTTACAAATCATTGGGAAAATGGTCCCATTATATCCAGTTGGAGCCACCACACCAAACGGAAAAGGTGCTGCCTTTAAGGTTCAGACCGGGTGGTTTTCCCTGATGTTGATGCAACGATTTTCGAGGCATCAACAGGTTACAACCTTGGGACTATATGTGTTGTAAACTAGAGTTACTGGTTACAACATTGGTATGTGTGGGATAAAAATCAACCTATATAAGAAGAGATTGTAGGTTGTTTGAAAATTAATTAAAATAATATATTTTGTAGATCAAGTGTTTGAAATAATTCCTGAAGGGTATAATTGGGGAAATTAACATTTGGAGAAAACAAAATTCTAGTTTTGGAAGAAATCCAAAGGATAGTTGGCACAAAGGCATCAAATTTGGTTGGTATAGGGATTGGATTCATATATGGAAGTTGATCCTAGATATTTTGTGGTGGATTTATGGATGAAATGAGAAAATAATTTAGAAATTGATAAAAAATTTCTATTTTGGGTGGGTGACGAAAAGTTGACATGGACCCATACTTGTGATGAAGATGGATATGATGGTGTGGAGGATCTAGGTGTTTCCACATGGAATTGAGATTCTTGGGCGATAGCCACACAATAGGGTCCATGGTGGTGGAGGTGGTTGAGTTGGAAAAGTGATTTCAAAGTTCACAAGATGGTATCTAAAACCGTTCTTCTAATGTTCCAAAATATAGTGGGCGACATGAATCAGCCCAAGATTTATTTTAGAGTTGAGTTTCCTTGTATTAGTTGAGCACTTATCACCTTAAAATACATATCAATCATTGGATGAACATATAGATCCAACATTAAATATTCCATAACGAAAATGCTTTGATAACGATCAATCATTTTCCACCATGAAACAGATATGGATCATCAAATCATAATGAATCTTTGCCATTGGATATTTCAGGATGAAAATACCCTAATATTTATTGAAGAAAATTTCCTTCAAAATAAATATTGATCATAAAATCATAACCATTGGATATTTAGGAGTTGATGAGAGTTGTTAACCTCCAATCACTTCATTCCCCAAAATGAAATATTTTTTATTGGATCTCATCTCATTAGACTGTCCCAGGATAACATGCCACGTGGAGGATGTAGGGATATAGCGAGACCGCTTATCCCAACCATGACCATAATTTTCTCCAAGTGAAAGAGAAATACAAAGGGTGTAGTCAAAGAAAAAATTTGATAAAGTGGAAATGGAAAGGTAAGTGGGGGGCATGAAGGAGTGGCATGGTAGATTTTAGGAGACAAGTAATTTGACATGGTAGACATGGGGGATTACATATAGGACCCTACTTCCACATCAACATGCATATGTCATGCCACATTAGCAAGGATGCCACATCAACAAAATAAAGTCAAGTTAAAAAAAAGTTTGTATCCAACTTTTATTTATTTTATTTTATTTTTTATTTTTATTTATTTATTTTTTTATTTTTCCATAATAAGATAAGAGAAGCTTAGAACCAAGTGAAATTTTATGGGTAGGTCCTTTTTTATAAGTACCATAAAAGTTATACTAGTTCATTGGCCAATTTTGCTCTAGAACTCTAGAAATCATAAATTACCAACTTTTAAAGAATTGAGTGGTATTCATTAATAAGAGCTCAACTAAGTATGGAATTTGGATAGTGAGTTATAGGAGTAGAGATGAAGAAAACTAATGGAGAATTTGGCCAAATTCCAAAGGGTTTGGAATGTAGCACAAACAAAAATCCATTATTCGAGGAGATTTTGTGGTGATTTTTGGAATCTTAAGGGGAGGAAAAGGGACCCAAGATCATCTATCTATAATTATTTTCCTAAACAATATCATCATTAATCTGTACATTTTTTTTTCTTATAGAACTTATTCAAATTTTATTATGTTTGGAAGATAGCAGTTTCAACTAAAATTTGTAACTCTAGAAAATGTGCAAAAATGACAAAGTTGACAATTCCAAATTAATGTCCAATTTGACTTGAGCATCAATTTATTGATATGAAAGTTGCTTTGTATTAATAATCATGAGTATTATTCAAACACAATATAAACACCTTCCTAGCTTTTGCACCCAATATAAAAGTTTTTCTAGCTCTTGCTAAATTTTATTTCATAGGTGGTAGAAGTTGGTTTTTGAGTTTGATTGTAATAGTGTGAAAAGTGTAGAAAATTGGCAAAATTGTTTATTTATGGGAGCTCTATTTTTTAGCTCTAAGCTTAGATAGGAGAATGAATATATTCATTGGAAATGTGATTTATATGGTAATATGTGTGAATTATTATAATATAGTTAAGTGCCTCATAATTCTTCATAAAATGTGAAGAAGAAATACCTATAACCTTAACTAATAAAAGTTGACAATATTTCTAGAATTTGAAAGAAAATGCTATAGATTTAAAATGAGGTGTTTTTCTTTGAATTTACACTTGTTTGAGAATCAAAGCTATAACAAACTCAAGTAAAGATCAAAATTGAAGAGTAATATTGAGGAGGAGACATGGAAGATGCACATGGATCTTGCAATCATGGAGAACAAATTTGAGGGCCTAAATATTAGTATGGGAAATGAAGAGTGTAGGAACCTTCCTACATTCACATTTTTGTTTGTTTGTTTTGTAAGCAAATACTACTCATACACATGATGTCATACAAAAAAAAATATTAGGAAAATAAGTTACACATTACAAGGTCACAAAATTATAAAAATAATAAGCAACAATAATTTTTTTTTAAGTTAATTCATCCATCAAATTATGACCACCAACATAAAGGATCATATAAATAATTCAAGGTACATATGCCAATATCCAAGGATTTTGCAACTATACAACACTTCTTTAACCTCTACAATCTAGTAATTTATTACAACCAATAATAATACATATATGATAACTTTTCTAAAATCATTGATATTGTGCACCAAGGAGATGGAACTTGGACTTAGATTCACTGATTCCTCATTCTCTCTTGATGTAGTCCTCGTGCACGTGTGGAAATTATGTTTCTTGATCGAACGTCACCGACTCACTAATTAACCTCCCAACCCTTCCTTGGGTACTCTTCTTCCTTGCAAACCCCTGAAGTATGATGGGGTTGTGTGAAAGTAGAAAACACTAGCAAGTTGAGGAGAGAATTCCAACTCAAGAGTTTCCCATTGAAAGAGCCTCCACTTCCACCAAATTCACCATATATCTCATAGTAACTCTAAGTATACAATAGAATTAGGATAGTAATCCAACAGTAGGGCAAAAAGAGGTCATTTTCTTGTAGCTTTCTCCTTGTTTTATAGAAGGTATTTGGGATGACACTTGTCACTTCATGAAAACATAATTTTTTTCATTAATCCAACATTTTTGTTATTCATATATCCATCTGTCGTCCTCTCACCAAAGCTATCCTAAATTATTTACTTTATTTATTATTAAAAATGTTATTTTCCCTCACCCACACATGTTTACCTATTTCTTATCCTAGTTGTCACTTGATCCCAACTTATACTCCCTATTTTGTGTTCATTGACTCAAGTCAATAGGTAGGTCTGATTTTTGTCCCACAACTACTTCCTAGTTTTTCTCAAGATAAAATCTTAGTTGGAGAATTTTGTACTATTATCTTTCCACATGGATATTCTCTCATGAAAGTCAATTTCCTTAATTTTAAATTATTATTCTTTAATTTGATGCACAACCCTCTTTTCTTAATGGGAGTAAATTGTCCTTGGATTAATGTTTGTAATCTCTCTCTCTCTCTCTCTCTCTCTCTCTCTCTATATATATATATATATAAGGTTTTCCAAGAGTGAGGAGGGTAGGGTTACTTATCTGGTTTAGCTTTTATAATTATACCTATTCTCCCTTTCCCAAAAGTTTTCTTTTGATTTAATTTTTCAAATTCCTCTTGCTTTATTTAATGTGTACTAGTGCTTATCATTACCTAAGTATGAACCAATTATCTACCTTCCATTTTTCCTAATGCCAAGGGTTCTAAACTGCTCATGCCTTTCAAGTATTTTCTTTAGAAGTTCCAAGGGTTCCATGTCACTTTCCCTTCATGCATCCATGACTATGAGGGGAAAAATAGGTGTGATGATGGAGACCACTCTCATATCTTATGTCACCCTCTATGGTGAGAGTAATGGTGCTAGGATTAAGGAATCAACCTTGATGCGTTCCCCTTAGTAGATCCTTGTGAGTGACACAATTTGGGGTCCGTCCTCATGAAATAATGAGCTTCAAGGTGAAGGTATCCTAATACCTTCCACCAAAAGTCACGAAAGGAGTGCTAGTCGGTAGACTCAGGGACACTGTCCCTCCCCTCCCATGAAGTTCCATGTGTCATATACATCCCAACACCCATGTGTGATTTATTTAGCCAAGCAATTAGTCTGTGATTGCAACCACTATAATGACATTAGTAACCATAGTAGAATATTAATTAAAACTTTAAAATATAGCATCAATAATATGCAATTGATCAAACCAGAGGTCATTGAATCATCACAGCAAGTGTTGGAATTTCTAAGTTTAACTTGTTAGAAATTCTTCCTGTACTTTCTGATTTATTTCTTCCTACTTGTTCAATTACTTAACAAATTATTTACCATGTAAAGACTGAAAATAAATACAAGTACAATATCAACACATACAGATCATTGACTGAAAATAAACAAGAACACAAGCGACACCATTGTTCTTGGACTAATGTCCCTGGAAAAACCCAATGCGGAAAAACGGTGCAGCTATTTAGAGGGTTTTATTATTATGCAGTTTCAGAATACAACATGGGTGCCAGAAATAGCTCACCAAATAGAGAATTCCCTCGACAGTATGCCTCTCAGTCAGAGATAGATATTCTAGCTAAATTAATGGATGAGTGATCCTGCAACAAAAATGTAGCTTTTGTCGCTCTGCGTCACTCTGATAGGGATTGCATCACCCTATCCAGCTCTCTAGCTATCAGTTTGTCCCATGAACTGCTCCTAGTGCTACGTCTAGGCCCTCCATCAGCCTCTCTGGCCCAGTGTCAGCCTCTCTAGGCTCTGTGTCAGCTTTTGGAGCCTCTACATTAGCCACTGGACCCTCTCCGTATCACACACTAGCCCTCTCTGGTTTTGTGCAACTCTTGGCTGCCTCTGCGTGGCCTCTAGCTAGCTCTGCGTCCCTCTCTTGGTTCTGTGCTGATCCTCCTGGTACTAACTCTACCTCTCTGCTATGTATTCACTACCCCTTAGCTGCAACTCAGATCACTCACTCAATTTCCTCAGCAAACCATGCCCCAGAAAATCGAGTTCTTGATCTCTCTTGGTTTGTTCTCCAACTGACCCTCAAGCCTCCTCTTATAATTTTCTCATTGGTCCATCAATGACCGAGATTAAATCTCTAATCAACAACTAAGATTATATTTGGATTGGTCCATGAATTTTGGTCCATTCTAACCTAGTTTTATATTAATACCCATTAATCTTTTATTTTTCCTAAGTTTAGACTTAGGAACTCCATTAAAAATATTAATTATTTTAATATCTCCCAAACTGGTTAGAATTTGCTCAAACCATTTCTGGGTCTTGGAGATCTCATGTGCTTTATCCCCTCCATCAATTTTCATGGCTAGAGCACATCTGATGCTACCCCAAATCAACACTCCCTCTTAGCGAGGACTGTGCTCTAGTAATACTCCTCACTGAGTATCACCCTGATCATCTAGCATCAGTCCCTGTGTTGATGCTAGACCTATGTTATGAAACCAGCTCAAGAAAAAGATAGAAAAAATAGATCAACACCTTAGAATTCAGCCTCTTCGAGGGGGAAACCTCCTTTACATTACATAAATGAACAATTCTTGGATGATTCAAATGACAAAACCTCCTTTCTATATATAGGAGTCTAAGGAGTCACAATATAACCCAGCCGACCTAACAATAATAATATAAAGCCACAAAAATAACAATAGAGGGGTTCTATGGGGCACATTAATAACAATATGGGGACAATAGGGGCACAACAATATTAATAAGGGGTACAAATACAATAGTAATGGGGTAATCACTAGTATTATAGGGACCCAACATGCCCCTCTCCTTCAAAAAAGTGTTGTCCTCACCGCTTGAGTAGTTCTGGATGCTTCTGTATAAAATTATCATCCTCCCATGTGGAATCTTCAGTAGATAAGTTCTTCCACTTGATAAGTTACCCTGAAATTGATCGATTTCATAGTTGTCAAGTTCTTGTTTCTGTGACTGCTTCTGGTTCCAATATAATTTTTCCCTCCTCGTCAAGTTCTGGAAATATTGTTTGAATTGGGAGCTTATTGCCTATAACCTTATTTAAACATGAAACATGGAACACTAGGTGCAATCGAGAAGCTGCAGGAAGCTCTAATTGTATGCCATAGAACCAATCTTTTGCAACACCTTGTACAGACCATAATACTTTGGTGATAATTTATTATCCTTCTTAGCTTGCTTAAGGGACATTTGCTTATATGGTTGTAGCCTTAGGAATACCCAATCACCTACATCAAAACTTCTTTCGTTGTGATGCTGATCTGCCTATTGTTTCATTCTATTCTGTGCCAACATGAGGTTATCCTTTAAGAGTTGGAAGACTTGTTGTTGATGTTCGATGTGATGTTCCACTACTTGAATCTTAGAATTTTCTCTTAAATATGATGTGGTGGATGGTGGCTGATACCCATAAAGTGCCATAAATGGGGTCATTTTTGTTGCTGTATGGAAGGAAGTGTTATACCACCATTCAGCCAGGGGCAACCATTTGACCCATTGTGTCTATTTATTAGATACAAAGCAACGAAGATATCCTTCCAAACATTTGTTTACTATCTCAGTTTGCCCATCAGATTGAGGATGATAAGATGAGCTATGAGCTAACTGAGTACCAAGACAAGAAAATAATTCTGTCCAAAAATTTCCAGTGAAAATGGGATCTCTGTCACTTACAATAATCTTTGGGTTTCCATGTAGCTTTTGAATTGTTTCCATAAATGCAGTAGAAACTGTACTGGCTTTAAATGGATGTGATAATGCACAAAAGTGTGCATACTTGGTAAGTCTGTCAACTACCACCATGATGACACTCTTTCCCTCAGACTTGGGTAAACCTGTGATAAAATCCATTGAAACCTCCTCCCAACGTTGGCTTGGAATGGATAAAGGTTGTAATAGACCCCATGTCTTAATTGTTTCAACTTTATTTTGTTGGAAAACCAAAGATTCTGCCACAAACTTTTGAATATATGATTTAAGGCCATCCCAAAAAAATTCTTTCTTAACCCTGTGGTAAGTTTTTAAAAATCCTAAGTGCCCTCCTAAGGGTGAAGTGTGCAATTCCATAAGAATCTTTTGTTTTAGCTGGGAATTCTTACAGAGGTATAAGCAATCTTTGTACCATAACGAATCATCTTTCCAGCTAAATGTATCAGACATACTGGAATCTTGTTGTAGATTTTGAATAAGTGCCCACAGTTCTTCGTCATTCTTCCATTCCTCCCTTGCTTCATTTATCCAATCTGGTTGGATAATAGAAATGGCACAAAACAATGCTTCCACATCCTCATCCTAGAGAGTGCATCTGCCACCACATTTTGCTTCCCTTTTTTGTAGATGATTTCAAAGTCATAACCCAACATCTTTGTGACCCACTTTTGTTGCTCTTCAGAGGATAATCTTTGTTCTAAAAAGTATTTAAGGCTATCATGATCCGTTTTTACCTTGAAGTGTCTTTCCATTAGATAGGGTCGCCATTTCTTAAGTGCATGGAGTATTGCCAACATTTCCTTCTCATAAATAGCTTTGCTTAAAAACTTTCCCTTGATTGGACGACTTTCAAAAGCAATGGGTCTTTCATCTTGCATTATAACAACACCAATTCCATTTCCTGAAGCATCACATTCCACAATAAAGGTTTTTGTGAAGTCCGGTGTAGCTAAGACCGGTGCTTGGCACATTGCCTCTTTAAGATGTTCAAAGGCCTTTGTTGCTTCCGGAGTCCATGAAAATGCATCTTTCTTTAATAATGTTGTTAGAGGTGCTGCTATTCTCCAATAATTCTTAACAAACTTGCGATAATACCCTGTCAACCCAAGAAATCCTCGCATATGCTTTATGGATGTGGGAATTTTCCATTCCTTAATGGCTTTAATTTTCCTAGGGTCTGCCTTAACTCCTTCATGAGATACAATATGACCCAAATATTCCACCTCCTGGACTCCAAAGAAACATTTGGATCTTTTTGCATATAATTGTTTCTCCTCCAATAGTTGTAGCACCATGTCAACATGTTCATCATGATCCTTCCAAGACTTGTTGTAGATTAGTATATCATCAAAAAATACTAACACAAATTTTCTAAGGAATGGTTTGAAAATTGAATTCATCAAACTTTGAAATGTTGAAGGTGCATTGGTAAGGCCTAAAGGCATGACCAAAAATTCATATTGACCTCATGAGTTCTAAATGCTCTTTTTGGAATGTCTTCAGTCTTCATTCTGATTTGATGATATCCTGAATGAAGATCCAACTTGGTGAAGTAAATTGATCCATGCAATTCATCCAGTAATTCATCAATGACAGGAAGGGAAACTTATCTTTAATAGTGAGCTTGTTGAGCTCCCTATAATCCGGACACATGCGCCATGATCCATCCTTCTTGTGCACCAATACTACTGGAGCAGAGAAAGAACTTTGACTCGGTTGAATTATACCAGCCTCTAGCATTTCTGCAACCATATGTTCAATTTCACTCTTTTGGGCATAGGGATATCTGTACAGCCTGATGTTTGGAGGAACACTTTTTGGAATCAGATGAATAGCATGATCATGATCATGAATAGGTGGGAGACCTTTGGGAGTCTCAAATACCTTGGAATGATTGTCCAAGGCTATTTGGAGGTCTGGAGAAATAGATGATTGGAAAATTCTATTTGCATAACCGAAGTCCTCCTCAAATAGATGATTGTAAAATTCTTATTATTGGATCGCATGTTGATGATTTGATTTTAATTTGTGATGAGTAGCTGATTAGATCTTGCAAGGAGGACCTTGCAAGGGAGTTTGAAATGAAGGACATGGGTCTCATGCACTACTTGCTCAGGTTGGAAGTATGGAAAGGCAACGGGGAACTGTTTTTCTCTCAAGGAAAGTATGCAAATGAGATACTAAATAATTTCCACATGGAGACACCTCTAGCAACCAACTGGAGGAAGGAGGATGCCACTTTAGGTGAAGAAGTGGATGCTACCATTTATCGACAGCTAGTGGGTTCACTAATGTATCTTGTGAAGACATGACCAAATATGTGTTATGCAATCAACAAACTGAGCCAAGCTATGGTTAGGCCAACAAAATTATTTTGGAAGGCATCTAAGCATGCTTTACAGTACCTCAAAGGCACTACCCAGTTTGGACTAAGGTGTTAAAAATATGAAACTGCAGTCAAGTTCCACATTGGACTACTCATTTGATGGAGATAATGATGGCATTGAATTCCTCCTTTGAGGACCAAAATCGACCTGAAGATCATCTCGTTCAGACAAGAAGAAGTTGGTTTTTAATTTTGTGCACCCACTCATGGATATTGGATCAGGTCGGCTTCACTCTCGTGCACACTTGTACATTTCAGCCTCATCATCAAATGGACATTGTTGGACACCCCTAGAAGCCTATAAATACAAGTGACCTAGAAGGTCATTAGGACATCACAACATCAATCATATTCTTATCTTCTATCTAATTTGGTTCGGCACATTGGCAAAGGAAAAGGTTGTATGGAGGTCTGAAGTATCAAATTTGAAGCTCGCACAAAATTAGGGTTTCTGTTCTAGACACTGGCATAGAACTGGGAAATTTCATCCATGTACGCATGCATGTTATGGTCAAGACAACTTCCAAGAAGCTACAAATGCACGCACCCTAACCTGAAGGGAGTTTCCATGGGTTTGACTACATTTGACCATCATCCGAAATTTTCTAATGTTGTCTGAAGTTTGAATCAATTTATCTCTTCTATATTCTGCCACTGTAAACTAGTTTATGAAGTTGTTGGGTTGTATTTTGCTGATCATATTGTATTGGGCTCATATTTCTCTCTATTGAACATTTTATGACAATCTAATAAAATAATAATTTCAAAGGGTTTTCCCCCTAGTGGGGTTTTTCCCTAGTCTTTGACCAAATATGGTGTCTCTTATTGATGTGTTGATTGTCTTCTTTGTCATTGCATATATTTTTCTATGAATGGAAATACTAATTGTAGTTTGAAATAGTGTTAATTGAAGTTTGGAATTGGGCTAAAGTAATTGACACAACATAGAACAATCTAAAAAATTAACATGGTATTAGAGCTAGGGTGAAGGACAAGCCCAAAAGGAGACCAACCTTGAAGCAGTCATCTTTGGAAAGTTGAAAGAACCGATTTAGTCAAAGTCAAGATGACTTCCTACTTCAAGAGTGATGAGAAATTGGATGACTCATCTAATTTTGTTGCATGGAAAGTTAGTTTGGAGATCATTGTTGATAACAATGATGTTTTGGACTACATTCAAGGAAAGGCACCTGAGCCTCTGGAGAATGCATCCACTACTACCAAGAACAAGAACAAGAAAGTTGAGTTGAAAGAAAAACAAATTATAGCTTATGGTTTAAAAGATAATCTACTTGCATATGTTGGGAACTTGAGAATATCTAAAGACATGTATGATAAGGTAGTCGACATGTATGAGGTCAAAAATTTGAATGAAATCCTCACCTTGAAAGATCAACGCAAAGACACCAAGATGAACAAAGGAGAGTCCATACAATCCTACATAATGAGGATCTATCGTATTAGAGATCAATTGCTAAGAGTTGGAGAAGTTGTGCCTCACAAGGAATTGGTGGTCGTGACTCTAAGAGGTCTCCCTCCTATTTGGGAAAAATTCATCACTACTATAAGAAACATAAATGTCCTCCCTTCATTTGATGAAACTGTTGGAAATCTCACTCAAGAAGAGTCAAGGATGATAGGAAGAGTAAGGATTAAAAAGCATGAAGAAGGAGAACCTGCTACATACATCACTCATGAAAAGAATAAGAAGAAAGGGAAAGGAGGTCCATCAAAATCAAGAAATCCCCCTCCTCGAAATTCTGGTGGAAGAAATGAATATGTGAACATTGAATGTTACAATTGTCATAATAAAGGGCACTATGCTCAAGATTTCCTCAAGAAGAACAATGGACCACGTTACAATACTAGAAGCAAAAGCAACAGGTTCAATAATCAAATAAGGAGAGATGACTGAAGGAATGATCACAATGGAATAAATGATAAAAGAAGAAAATATGCTCCAAGTGAACATCAAGAAGATCTTAATCCACAAAAGAAGTCAAAATTCTCCAGGTATGAAAGTAATTTTGTGAATCAATCTCAATATATTCTTATTTCCTCTCTTACTAGTTCATCTCCTCCAGATTCATGGGATAGTTGATTGGTTGATAGTGGGGCCAGTCATCACTACTCTGGTTACAAGTTCTCTCTAATTTGGTAAAGGGGGAGTCAAATTTGAAAATCATTCTTGGAGACAACTCCACTCATCCCGTTAAAGGTTTTGGATCTGTCAAATTTCATTTGAATTCTAGGGAATCTATTGTACTACATGATGTAATGTATGTGTCTGGGTTAAAGAATAATTTGGTATCAATATCCTCTTTGGAAGACAAAGGGATGAGGGTTGATTTCATCAAAGGAAAGGTTCTTAGATGCCTTGTTGGATCACATATGAGAGATGCATTCACTTTGGGAACAAGATATGAAGGACTCTACAGGGTCACTAGAAGACCACTACTAGCATTGGTTCATAATACAAATCATCTAAGTAAATTATGGCACCGAAGGTTGGCTCATCTTCATTATGATGCTCTTGCGGAATTGGAGAACTTGGTCTCAAGGATTCCAAAGCTTCAAGCTCAACATGATGGAGTATGTCCGGGATGTGCTAGTGGAAAAATGACAAGGGGACCATTCCCCTTGACAAAACAAGACCACTGACATCCTCCATCTCATTTATTCTGACATATGTGGACCAATGCACATGCACTCTATTAGTGGATATCTCTACTACATCAGATTCATTCACGACTATTCAAGGAATACATGGATATACTATTTGAAGCATAAGGATGAAGCCTTTGAAACATTTAAGGAGTTCAAAGCTTTGGTTGAAAATCAAACAGGGAAGAATATCAAAATATTCAGGTCTGATAATGGTGGAGAATACATGTCAAATGAAATCATTGACTTTTGCAAAAAAAGAAAGCGTCAAGAAGGAAACAATTGTGCAATATACTCTCAAACAAAATGGTCTAGCTGAAAGGAAGAACAAGCCTATAGTAGAAGCCACTCGAGTGATGCTCCATGACCAAAATTTGCCTAAATTTCTTTGGGTCGAAGCTTCACATGTTTTCGTATATTTTAAAAATAGGGTGCCTCATTAAGCTTCGGAAAACAAGACTCCTGAAGAAGTATTCATAAGTGTGAAGCCTAACATTATACATCTCTACATATTTGGATGTCCCATATATTTCCATGTCTTGAAGGACAAAAGGAACAAATTGGAAGCTACATGAAGAAAAGATATGTTCGTTGGGTATTGTGAAAATTCTAAAGAATTTAAAATATATATTCTTGGTCAAAGGAAGGTCGAAATTACTAGGGATGTTACATTCAATGAAGATTTCACTCTTAGAAAAGTAAGAGTCATTCCTCCACCTCCTCCTCTCGAGAAGAATGGTGATATGGATATCTTTGATGGCCCATCCATGCCTGAATCTGAGACTGATATTGTTAATGATCCCATAGGGCCCATGGATCCCTTAGATTATCCTCCTAGTAATCCTCCTACTAGGAAGAGACCACTTTGGATCTATGACACTCTTCAGGATGTTAATAGTCATGTGTCCGTCTGAAGATTGTTTAGAGAAAGGAAGAAGCCATGCAGGTACCAGGGATATATTGTAGCCATGAGCACTATGATTCAAGTCGAACCTTCCACATTCGAAGAAATCGTAAAATAACAAGTTTGGAAATATTCTATGGACGAGGAATATGAATCTATTATGAAGAATGATGTATGGGATGTTGTGCCGAGACCGAAGGGGAAATCCATGGTAATTTCAAAGTGGATATTCAAGATCAAGCATGGAATTTATGGAAGCATTGAAAAATACAAGGCGAGGTTCGTGGCTCGAGGATTCTCCCAGAAAGGGAGAAGATTATGATGATATATGTTCACCTGTGGCTCGATATAAAACCATTCATTCAATGGTTTCCCTTGTCGCAAGTCAAGTATGGACCCTTCATCAGATGGACGTAAAGAACACATTCCTCCATGGCATGCTACAAGAAGATGTATACGTTGAGAATCCACTGGGATTTGAAGTAGAAGATCGAAAGACACAAGTTTGTAGATTGAAGAAGGCATTGTATGGTTTGAAGTAAGCCACAAGAGCATGGGATGCCCGCATAGACAATTATTTGGTGAAGTTGGGATTCACAAGAAGTAATGTCGATCCCAACCTCTACTTCAATGTAGTCCAAGGTATGCCACTGATTTTAGTTTTATATGTTGACGATCTATTCTTGATAGGTAGTGAGCCCTTGATGATCGAGTGCAAGAGGGAGATATCCTCTAAATTCGAGGTGAAGGACGTTGGATTCATGCACTATTTTCTAGGCCTTGAGGTGTGGCAAAGGCCTGGTGAGATTTTCCTTTCACAAGGAAAATATGTTGTGAAGTTGTTGGAAAGATTTGGAATGATAGAATGTAAGTCCCTACCCACACCGATGGAATGAAATTCAAGAATTTATGTGGAGAAGTTGCAGGACCCGATTTGGTGAATCCTTCTAAATATAGAGAGTTGATTGGGGCTCTGATGTTCCTTGTGAACACCCGTCCAGACATATGCTATGCAGTGAACACATTGAGTCAATTCATGACTGGACCTCTCCATGCATATTGGACTACTGGAAAACACATTTTGAGATATTTGCAGCGGACGATTACACTTAGTCTGAGATACTATGTCAGAGATGTTTGACTTCATGGATACACCAATGTTGACTGGGTGAGAAATGTTATCGACAGGAAGAGTACGTGAGGATGTTTTTTTAGTCTTGGATATGCCATGATATCTTGGATGAGTAGGAAGCAGAAGTCTGTAGCATTAAGTACCGTCGAGGTAGAGTATACTGGTGCTAGCGTTGCTTGTTACAAAGAATTTTGGTTGAGGAAGATCTTTGGAGAGCTATTTGAGCAGGTCCTAGACACTACAGTGATATATTGCGACAATCGGAGTGGGATTTGTATGGTAAAGAATCACATGTTTCAAGAAATTCCAAACACATAGAGATTTGATACCACTTCATTCATGATATGTTATAGAGAGGATTCATTCGACTTTGTCACATATCGACAGATGAGAAGATTGTAGATATTCTCACCAATGTTTTTCCGAAAGGGAAGTTCTTGGTCTTCAGAGAGCAGCTTGGACTGATGGATATGACCCCTCTTGATAAGGGGCACCACTAATCGAGGACATTGAGCCATACTCTTCCCCCCTGTTGGAGCTCCCAGCGTGAGGAATTGAGATAGAGGGCTCCTGGGGTTGAGGGAACTCTGGATAATAGGGTATCACACTTATCTGTTACCCATAGGGTTGTAGTACTAGATCACTCTATCTTGGTATTTGCAGAGTATACCCTAGTTGGCATCATACCCACAATTTGGGCTTGTTGCGATTATCCCTCTCATCTGGCCAATAGGTGAGGACGCTTGGGAGTGTGAGATCCTTACCTTTGGTAAGTCTGGTATCTAAACCAGGCTAGGATTACGATGCAAGCATTCTACCACATCACTTATGGTTGGGAAGATCTATAGGGATTAGGATGGGTTGAGTAGTAGCTTCCCTACATCACCTATTTCTCTATATGGTTTGAGTTGTAGCTCCCCCATGATATTTTCGGGTAGTAGCCCGATGATAGATATTTACGGGTAGTATCTCGCTGATAGATATTTCTAGTAGTAGCCCGTTGATAGAGACTTAGGGTTGTATCTTGATGGACAGAGGGTGGTAGCTTTTGCTCCCCATGATTCTTCTTCTTTAGATTCGAGATTTTTTCAGCAGATAGAGTTCAACATATTTGTACACATGATGACACATTGATCGATGGACAAGTTTTATTTGTGGAATTCTCCCTAGTTGAGAGGGAGTTTTAAAAATATCAATTGTGGTAAAATTTCACTGTGGACTACTCATTTGATGGAGATAATGATGGAACTCAGTTCCTCTTTTTGAGAGGACCAAAATCGATCTAAATATCATCTCATTCAGACAAGCAGGAGTTGGTTTTTTATTTTGTGCACCCATTCATGGATATTGGATCACGTCAACTTCACTCTCATGCACACTTGGACAAGTCGACCTCAACATCAAATGGACATTGTTGGACACCCCTAGAAGCCTATAAATACAAGTGACCTAGAAGATCATTTGGACATCACAACATCAAGCATCTTCTTCTCTTCTATCTAATTTGGTTCGACATATTGGCGAAGGAAAAGGTTGTATGGAGGTCTGAAATCTCAGATCTAAAGCTCGCACAAAATTAAGGTTTATGTTCCGGACACTGGTAACAAACTAGGAAATTTAATCCATGGACACATGCATGATATGGTCAAGACAACATCTAGGAAGCTATAGATGCACGCATGCTAACCCGAAGGGAGCGTCCAAGGGTTTGACTATAGTTAATCATCATCCAAAGTTTTCTGAAGCTATCTAAAGTCTGAATGAAGTTGTCTTTGATATATTCTGCCATTGTAAACTGGTTTCTGATGTTGTTGGGTTCTATTGTTGATCATATTGTATTGGGCTCATTGTAGTCTCTGTTGAACATTTTATGACAATCTAATAAAAGAAGAATTTCAAAGGGTTTTCCCCCAAGTGGGGTTTTTCCATGGTCTTTGACCAAATCTGGTGTCTCTTGTTGATGTTTTGATTGTCTTCTTTGTCATTTCATATATTGTTTTATCTTCAATTACTATTGATGAATGGAAAAACTAATTGTAATTTGAAATATTTCTAATTAAAGTTTGGAATTGGGATAAAATAATTGATGTACCATAGAAAAATATGAAAAATTAACATATGGTACAAACAGACAGAGGGAGTGAAGTTGTGTGGCTTCACAGGTGCAGATTGGGCAAGGAGTCCATAGTATTGAAATAGTAAATCAAGTGGGATTTTCAATGTTGGGTCCACAACGATTTCCTAGTACAATAGGAAGCAAATATATGTGATGCTCAACTCAGCAGAAGTAGAATACGTGGTTGCAAGTCAAGCATCATGTGATGTGATCCATATGACAAAGATACTTGTTGGACTATTTGGTCAGATCATGGATCCAACTATGATATATTGTGATATTCATAGTTGCATCAAGCTCTCTAAGAATCCTGTATTTCACGATCGATCCAATCATATACGCATCCGATATCACCATTTACGGGACTATATGCAGATACGGATATATTTGCTTCAGTACATTCTGATAGAGGAACAAGATGATGACATTTTGAAAAAGGCCTTGTTAAGAGGGAAGTTCGATTTCCATGGGTGCAGGATGGGGGTGGTTGATAATCCCTTTCTTGCTGAGAGGGAGCGTTGAAAAATATAGCCAGAAATTCCCAATTTTCTTTTGCTTTGATTAAATTGAGAAAATTCGAATTTCCACATCAGCAAACAACTTGGATGCAGTTAACTTGTGTGACATGGCTTGTGGCACCCAGTTTACTTAGTAAATTTGAGTTGGAGGAGTTAGAGTTAATTTAAGCATGTGTGATTACTAATTTGTAGCAATGAAAGTCAGTTATCTCAAGTTGTTTTCAATTAAACTAGTTCCAACTTTTGGAGGAACTAGTGGCAGGTTAGTTGTTCAATGGGACTTCAGTCAAACTTAGTGATCATCCATTTAACTGATCAATCTTCCCAAAACATCTAGTGCATTCAGAGAACTCGAGTTCCCCAGTTGTGGTGGAGATTCCAAGGCAGTGTAACATCAGTTGTAGACTAGTCTTGAGTGTACAGGTGTTGCATGTAGTTCGATGATCAACCTTGGGAATTACACAATCCATTTTGGAGAAATTCCTAAAAAATAGGGGCCTAATTTCTCAAGGAATTGCATAAGGAAACAGGGGCTCAAGCAGAGGCGAAAATTGAGTAAGGCTGGGTCAAAGTTTCACAATGAGTAGAGAGATAAGTTATTCACTTGCAGGTTTTGCTTAATTGAGCAAAGAAATTGTAATACATCTCTATTCATCATATTAATGCAAGCAGGCATTGGGGTTTTTAGCTGATTGCTTTCCATAGGAAAAATATTATGTTATTTCTTATTGTGTGTCTAAATTTTTGTTCTAAATTGTGAATTACTTTCTGCACAGCAGTAGAGTAGATTTATGTCTTGTGATTTTAGTTAAAACTTATGGGCAGTTATAAATCTACACCATAATTTCTATAGTTACATTTCAACATTTCAAAAATCACTATCTACGTTTATTCTTTCTCACTTTTCATAAATAGTCTTACACAAATGGGGACAAGCTAATTGAAAAAACATATTGGGTGTATCATTTAACCATTTCAATATCTAACGATAAAGTCATCTAACTTCGACCATTTAAATAAATTTTAAGTTTTGAAAACTTTTATAAAACAAGAGGAGCTGCACTGCAGCTAGTCCCTGCCCAGTGTCGCGAAAATCCAAGGAGGGTTTTGAAGATTTTCAAGGGAAAATTTAGTTTAGTTCAAGGTTATGTTGGTCAAATGATTGCTGCACACTGGACTAGCTAATCTAATAAGTCACTGCTCTAAGGAAGTTGGGATGCTAGCAGATCTCCCTCTCCTTGTTCTCTACCATCCGTGTTATGCTTTCGAATTGAAATGCAATTGTATGTACAATCAAGGAAAACGTGGCAAAATAATACCAAGTCTAGTGTGTTATTAGAAACAATTGCAAATCATTTGTTTGAACAATGTTTATAATATCTATAAAGTACAGATACCTTGAAATACTTAGTGTAAATACAAACTATATATCCAAATACTTAGTGTAAATACAAAATCAGGCTAGCCACGGTTACATAGCAAAAAGAAAAAATATGCAAAACTATAGTTGGAGATAGAATGGCTTCGGACAAGCTATATTTCCAAAATAAACAAACAAACCCTTAAAGGAACCTTAGTTTTACACACAATTCAGAACCATGATCAAATTATATGTCAACAAACACGGTTACATAGCAAAAAGAAAATACGGTTACATAGCAAAAAGAATCATAGTGGTATGCACGTGGGCTATGAATTATGATAACTCTACTAGCCCAGGGACATCTATCACACTAGAACTCTACAACTAACAAATGTATAGAAACAGATATTGTCTCAACCCACGCCCTACACGCATTGTTGTTCTCAGGGAATTTGCCAAGGATGTAGTAGTCGTCATTCTCAGGAAAGCACACGCATCGTAAAAGAACATAGGAAAGCTAGGAATCAATACCACTACAAATACAAACATGATGACTTTTCCTATACAAATGATACGATATTTCTCATTCAAAGCGGAAGCAAAAGACTATGGAATTCCACCCAATGTGCCTTTCCTTTCGACCAGTGTGCCTTCTTTTTCTTTCAGACAGAGTTGAATTATAAAGCTTTCGTGGTGAAAAAGAAAAACCAATTCCAGAAATTCCGCCAATGTGCCAAGAGGATGTATTTGTTCATCATTATGAAGCTCGATCATGTGGATACATAACAAATTGCCATTCCACGTGCAAGCATATTAACAATTGTTGAGACATATTGGCATGTGTCCATTACAGATGGAAGCATATCAGCCCAGCTATGAAACAATTCAATATTGCTTGGCAAGCAGCTCAATATTGTTTGTTTGCTGGAGAACTGAATGTAAGTTGGATTTTTGTTGTTACTAAGACCCTACAGTTCAGGTTAACAAAGTATCTGTACAGGTGACAGGATCAGAACTTCAATTTTCATAGCCATTGAATACGATCAAATAAATTAGTGGGAGTTCTAACATACCTCCGTGAGAGTTCTATCATATTTGTAAGTGATTATACATCTTTCTATTCAAAATGGTTGTTTGCATTTGGTTGTTTATGCATTACCATTTGCGTTATGTTTCACGTATTTGGCTCAAAACCTGGCTTAAAAAATAATCTAGGGAAAACTTTAAAAAGAATAATTTATGAACTCAGAATGCATGAAATTCTTTTCCCTTTTTATATATCAGATTGCCAAATCCTGCGCGCACATATTGTGAACGCAATATTCTTATTCATTCTCTACCTGTTTGTCATATGAGAAGATATAATGAGGATGAGTTGCAATTGTTGTCGAGTCTTGTCGAAGGGTTGCATCGAATCCTGCACTCTGAGACATTACCTGCAATGGACTCTTGCATTCTGAGACCTTACTATAACGGATAAGCATCGCAGTATTTTCTTAGCCAAGTTTTATGGGTCTGTGAGGTTGATGACTCTCGTTAGCAATGACCTATGTGTTTGAGGCCTGGTATTTTTCTCATATTAACAATATTTTATCTAAATCTATAGTTGCAAGTTGCAAATTTGTATTATACTCTATTCTCATCCTCTGTCTGACTAGCAGTGCAATCAAACTGCCCAATTTGGTCTTTGAAATGAGATTCAAAACATCTAAAACAAAATGAAAAGCTATAAGACCTTCAAGAGAGAAAAGAGCAAAATTGTGTATTTGAATGCTATTTCTAAAATTTGCAATATGTGAAACAATGGAGGATTATGTCACCATTGCATACAATGCTAGGGTATTGTAGAAACGATCTTTCTATTGTATTCCTATCGCTTCATCTTTTTGAAAGAATTAACACTCCATTCGAACATTAAGCTCCCCAAATGCTTCAACATTGGCCTTTTAGCCGCACCATTTTTATTATCATCACCATTAACCTCAACTTTCTCTCCCTACACACAAATACCAAGAAAATTGAAAATATAGGTATAGGCTTGTGATTTAATAACGCTGCAATCGCCATTGAAAACGAATCCCAAAGTTTCATCTTCACCTTTTGTGCAGAAGATCTGCATGCTGCTTTATTTTCTACATGCGAACTTGTTTTTTACTTCTTTTCCAATTTTCTGCAAATAATAAAAACCAAAAAAGGTAAGAGAAAATAGAATTTTCAATCATGTTACTGTGAAATCAAAGTGATGAACATGAGGTTTTCTTTTACAGATCAACGAATTTTTTAGGGAAACTAGGGATTACCGGTATTTCCAGCTGAAAGCTACTCTGGGAGAATCGTGAGACCCTTGAGGGCACGGATGCTTACTGGTATAGCACAGAAATGAAGGGCCTTCCATGAGGATCACGTCACCTTTCGGCCATTTCAGAATTGTACCTCATGAGGCTGCGAAGATGTGAAGATGAAGCAGGTTCCTGATTCAATTGCCTAAAGCGTGGGCACATGAAGAAGCCGCTGCCTGAAGCATATCCACCTGAATAAGACTGAAGAACAACAAAAGTGAAGGCCACTGAACATTACATGAAACTGGAAATGCATGGTGTGTAGGTGGAAGTTAGATAGAGCAATGCATGGTGTGCAGGTGCATGGTGTGCACGTGGCAGAGCCAAGCTATATGGCATAGTCAATTACCCAATTACCCAAACAAGTATAACATTTAACACTGGAGACTAATGATAACATTAGTCTAGGCTGTGAACTTATACGATTAATACAACACCATTAAAAAGCAAATAAGATATGGTTTGCCTCATTTTGCCTCGGGAAGAGGCCAAATAACATGGTGAAACGATATGTGATCAAAAACTTTGATTATAAGTGATGAAGAACTCGAACAAGTAGCTCAATTAATGCTGAACATCGTGATATCGATTACTATAGTCCCTAGCCATTGCCAGATGGCAGGGACTAATAAGTGACAGGAGTTGTGTTTTTTTCGAAAAGTTAATAAATGAATAAAATATCACCGTCGTTTGTGAATTTCCCACACAAATGTGACCAGCTGATTGAAAATATATTAGGTTTATTGTGTAACCATTTCAATATCTAAGAACAAAGTCATCTATATTCACCATTTAAGCCTATTTTAAGTTTTGAAAAGGAGCTATTGTTTTTGGAAAGTTGATAGATTTCATAAAATAGAAGTGAGAGGAGCTATTGTTTTAGAAGAGTTGATAGATTTCATAAACTAATAAAATATCACCGGTTTTCATGAATGGACACAAATGGAAACAAGTTGATTGAAAACATAATAGGTGTATCATGTAACCATTTCAATATCTAAGGACAAAGTCATCTAACTTTAACTATTGAAACATATTTTAAGTTATGAAAAAAATTATAAAATAAATGTGAGAGGGGCTGTTTTTTTGGAAGGTTGATAAATTTTATACATTAATAAAATATTTTTTTAATATTATTATTTAATTAATTAATTTTTATTTTTTTTAAGTATTATTTTTTAATTAATTAACTTTTAATCCTATTAAAAATATTATTATTTAATCAATTAATTTTTATCTATAAAAGAATAACTTTAATTTTGAATATATCAATTAAAAAAAAAATAGATTAGTTATTCGAGAGTTGTACTATAAACAAAATGACACCGAATGTTTCTTAAGTGAACATCTATTTAGGATATATTTTTATATATCATATTTTTTATTATTAATAATTTCCAAATAATGTAGGTTTTGAGAGTTTGGAATTAATTTTTAAGGAAACTGATTTTACAACTTTTTTAACGGTAATTTAAACATGCTAAATAAAGACAAGAATATTGTTAATAATTTTGTTCTTAACATAGATAAATTAAACAAAAAAAATGAAAACAAATGCATATTAATGAAAGTCTTCATTCAAGCATATTGGAGAATATAGTAGGGCAACTATTAATTCAAATCGTCCTTAACCTTAACAATTGCTTGTGAACTTTTTTTTATCTTTTTACGTTTCTTTATTAGATATTTTCATCAAAAAATTATCAAGAATGGAATAATAAAGACAGTGGGCACAAGTTATAGGCTCCAATCCAGGGCAAAACCCCTATAAGGGGAAAACCCACAAGGAATCTCTTCTCTTCTTATAGAATCTACTTCAAATGAGAAAACCAAGACCCGAAACCCTAGACCAAGTCCTCATCCAAGCACCAAGTCAACCCACCAAAAAGCCCTTCCAATTAGGTCAAAAATCAACCAAGTCAACAAGGGTCAATCCTTCTTCAACCAGCTCCAACTTTGGTCCCCAACTTTGACTTGTAATCTTTGGCCCTATAGTAGTTGCAGAAACCCTACTTTTTGGCACTCGTCTATTGTTCAAGAGTTCTTCCTTTAAGTAATTCAATGTATCCAAGGTCAAAGAGAGTGAAAACAAGGTATTTGGTCCTCCTACAACTTGGATCTACAATTCGGCTTCCTGCAATTCAGACTTGCAATTCTCGGCCTCCCTAGAAGCTGCAAAAACCATAACCTTTGCATGTGTGAGAGAATAAGGCCCAAAAAACAAACTTTCTTGACTCCTTCTTACTTCCTTGATCTTCACTCTAGCTTCTTCCTTGTTCATTGCCTTAGTTCAAACTCCTTTCCTTAGATAATTGAATGATACCAAATGTGGTCGAAGTTACTTATATTTATAGCCTTTCCATGAGGTCGAATAGCCTCTTCTAGGCTGACTTGTCATTGCTAGGGCCGACTTGTACTTGGAGGTTCATAATACTTTCTAGAATCAAATTCAATATATTTTACATGTTACAACTTGCCCAATGGGGTCTTATACAATTGACAAGGACTTTATTGACTGAAGAAAAATATTCTTTTGATATGGCAAACCCTAGAAGCACGAAGAACATGCTTGACCTAAATGACCATCAAAATGGAGCATGAAACCCATGCTTGAAATTATTTTTATTTATTCATTTTCTGGTAACAAAGATATACATAATGATTTGAATACACTGACAATTATGAAGGCCGAAACTAGTGTCATCTTCCAACAAAAAATTGTTTATGTTTGTCTTTTACTGTGTGGGGTAAATGAAAAAAATATAGAATGCATTCTAGGCCACATGTCATTTGTTTGAAATGAGATTCATATCTAGATCAAGGAACATATATACTTTAGGAAATGACAATCATCAAAGCTAATTTGTTACCGCTACGGGAAATTATTGACATGATGATCCTTTGATGATGGGAAATTATAACATGCACCCTTGTTTTTTCTCTTTTTTTGGGTTTCCTATTTGAATGTGTTTATAGAACAGAGAGATATGAAAAATATTTGTTTGATAATGACAATGTTGGTAGCAATGAAATAACTTAGAAAATAACAATATTTAGGAAAACTTGCAAACTAATATAACTCAGATTCATTTTTTAGAGTTGGGATTACAATGAATGACCAAAATGAACAATACTCAGATAACCAAAATGCTTTAAAAACACAATCCAAGCATACCCATTAAATCTAGAAATGCATGTATACTTTTGGATTGAAATATAGGAATGCATGTCTTATTTTGAATTAAAATATGCAAAATTACTATAGCAAGCTCTAAAATCCTTTTTGCTGCCACAAGTACCCTGAAATATGCTCTAGACTATAGCTATCAAACCAACACTAAAACCCAACTTTTATCACTGTGTGAAATCACCAAGATATTCTCTAGATTATATCTCTCAATGACGTGGATAATGCCGCCTGCAAGGGATTTCATCCTCGCAAACCAAGAAGAAGCATTCTCCTCTAGAAAATGAAAAGATCAAATATCAAAACTAAAATATGAAATGAACCCCACAAATTTGATTTTATAACTCTCCCAAGGTACAATACATATGAACTAAATAAAATCACATGTAGTCTCAAATTAAAGGAGTCATTCCTTTTTCTTTATTTTTAAATAGAACGTCTTTCACTTTATAACCGACCCTTATAATCCCTTTATTAAAAATATTAAAAAGAAATAAAATTAAATTTTTCATTTAAATTTATTAATTAATAACTTATCATTATCTTTTTTAAAACCATTGGACTATATTAAATGTTGAGATAGTCATAAAAATTGAACCCGCTAACAATTCTAAAAATAGTAACCCTGTTAGATGACCTAGTTGGTGCTTGAAGCTAACTTACAAAAAATAATAAGTATTAGAAAGCTATCCCGAAATCATTCTAGAAAAAAGCATGTTTCTCATAATCCCAATGAGATCTCAACTAACATCAAACGATACCAAACTATTGGATTAATTGTCTCCATGCTTCCCTAACCCTAACCCAATAGCCTACAGGAACCAACTCCACTGGTTAGGAAGGGTACATTACATTCTTCCCCTTCGAAAATTTATTGTTCTCAAGCAATATTAGCTCTATATGCTGCAATATATGTTTGTTTTCCCATGTGGTATCCTCTACTGGCAAGTTATTTCCTTTGACCATAAACTCTTTGATGACCCTCTTACAAAGAGTCCTCTCTCTAGTATCAATGGTGGTCTCTGGAATCAATATCAACTTCCCCTCATCATCCAATTGTGGTAACTTAGATGAGGGAACCATGTTATGACCAAGTGCCTTCTTGAGCCTGGATGCATGAAATACATTATGAACCCTACTGCTAGCAAATAGCTCAAGTTCATAGGCAACCTCTCCAACCCAATGAGATATTGAGAATGGTTTATAAAACTTGGGCTTGAGTTTCTTTACTCCACTCTTCTTGAGAGTATATTGTCTATAAGGCTGCAATCTCAAATGAGCCATGTCCCCAACCTCAAAAATGTGCTCTATCTAATGTTGATCAACATACGACTTCTGTTGATTCTATGTTTGTTGCAAATTCTCTTTTAGTGACTTCATGATGTCCTAACTCTCTTGTAATAAGTCATTTTCCTTAGGCACTCTACTATCCCCAATTAGTAGATCCATGAAGTTGGGAGCCTCGTAACCACATAAAATAATGAATGGTGACATCTTAATAAAATGTGATAAGTAGTATTATAGCAATACTCACCAAGGTGTAGTCATTTGATCCAATATCTTTGTTGTCCAAAAACATAGTTCCAGAGACACCCATCTACCCATTTGTTCACTATCTCCATTTGACCATATGTTTTTGGGTGGTAACTAGTGCTAGGAGTGAGCTCAATCACACTCATTTTGAAGAGATACCGCAAAAACATACTTAAGAACTCGTTGTCCCTATCACTAACAATATTCTTGGGCATCCCGTGCAACCTAAAAATCTCTTTGAGAAACAAATCAACTACCTATGTTGCTATGTAAGTCCTTGAAATGGAAACGAAGAGTGCAAACTTAGACAACCTGTCAACTACCACATAAATGAAATCTTTACCCAGTACCTTATGTAATCATGTGATGAAATCCATAGAGATAAGTAAAGGGGTTGTTGGAAAGTAGGAAACTCTCTAACATACTCAATGCCTTCATTCTTAAGTCCTTTCCATGTGAATCTCTCCTAGATTTGCCTATAGGTTTTAAAGAAACCCAGGTAACTAGCCATACATGCATCATGAAATACTCAATATATTTACCTTAATTTATGAAGAAGGCACCAAATAAATTCCTCCCTTATACATGAACAATGCATTTACCATTGTATATTTGTCATTATGAATTGTGTCTTCCATAACTCTTGTTGCTCATGAATATTTGGCATACTCTTTTGCAATTAATTCCCTCCAATTAGTAGATATATCCACCAACAAACATATGTGAAGCCTCCTAGAAAGTGCATCAACAACTATGCTCTTCTTCCGCTTGACTTATACAACGTCCAAATCATATGCATGTAGTCTCATAGCCCACTTTTGTCGCCTATCATTTAGATCCTTCTAGTTCACGGAATATTTGATGTTTTTATGATCCATTTTGATGATCAACTTAACCCCAACTAGGTTTAGTCTGAATTTAGCCAAGGCATGCATAAAGGCCAACATATCTCTATCATAAACTAAGTAACTCCTCTCCACACCTCTTAATCTTCTACTATAAAAAAATGGGTGCTTATCCTGCATCACAACGACTCATATCCCTTCTCTTGAATCATCACACTCTAGTTAAAAGGGTTTGGATAAATCTAGTATTGCCAACCTAAGGAACATGGACTTCACCTATTTAAGTGCTCAAAACACTTATGTGTTGAATCAGACCACTCAAAATCCCTCTTCTTCATCAAATTTGTAACTGGTGTTGCAGTTTGTGAAAATCCCTCAAAAATCTCTTGTCGAAACAACAAATACCAAAGAATCCCTTAAACTGCATCAGATTTGTAGGTGTAGACCATTCACATTTAGACTCCTTAACATATAGAGACTCACTCTCTAAGATGATCAATACTTTTTCAAGATGTTGCATATGCTCCTACCAAGTCTTACTAGAAATCAAGATGTCATGAAAGTATCTCAAAACAAAATTCCTCAATTGTCTCCTAAACACCTAATCCATAGAACTCTGAAAAGTGGTTAGAGCATTCATCAATCCAAAGGGTTTTACCAAAAACTCAAAATGCCAAAAATGGCATCTGAAATCAATCTTCTCAATATCCTCTTCTCTCATTTGAATTAGATGATACCTTGTCCTCAAATATATCATAGAAAAATATTGTTCCCATGCATATCATTGATAAATTCATTTATCCATGGAATTGGATACATATTCTTGATTGTCTTTTTGTTGAGGACCCTATAATCAATGCACATCTACATCATTCCATCCTTTTTTTTTTTTTACCAAAACTACAACTGATACGAAAGGAATTTTGAGGTCTTATGTTCCCCATCTCTAGAAACACCTTAATTTCCATTTGTATATAATCCTTATACCTCTTAATATCTCTCTCAATAGGAACTCCCTCGGGGATAATCCTGAAAACCTTGTTATGTTTGTATAGTAACCAATGAATATAAAGATGGTAATTGTTCTTTCGTTGGTCCAACTTTGTAGGAACTATTGGCATTATGAGATACTTTGTTTCCCACTCTACCTAGTTATATATGATTAGTCATTCCATCCTCTTAAGTGATACCACTCTAGGCCCTCCATCTAAAATTCCTCGAATTAGTACTTTCTTGCCTTCATGTCCAAAATTCATTTCTAAATTATATAAATTGAAAGAGGACTATACAAGGGAGATCATCCATGCCATGCAAGGAATAACATCATTTTCCCCCATGTTTACCACATAAAATTCATCTTGCAGTTGATAATCACCCAATTGTATACTTAGACTTGAAATCCTACAAGTACAACGAATCTTATACATGTTAGCTACCATCACCTTAAACCCACTATGTTATTCTATTTGTAAACCTCTTTTACATAATCCTTTCATCAATGAAATTATGATTTCCACCTGTATCAATCAAATCAACAATTTGTTGCCCCTTTACTACACCTCTTACCTTGAACATGATTTCCTTTTGTTCACTAGAGAGTTGTGTTATGGCCTTATCATCCAGAGACTCTTCCTTTGAAGTGTCTTCCACGTCACTATTCTTTGAATCATATTGTTGATAATAATAAAATTGATGCAGATTATTTTTAAAAAAAAAGCACTCTAACTACTTATATTTTGGTTACAAACTGCATTTATGTGAGGGGTTCCATGGCTCTCTACAATGGAGCCACAACTTTTTCCTTTTGAGGTCATTTAACTTCTCACTGTCTAACTTTTTCGTATCAATTTGTGGTTCTTGTGATTCTCTTTGAAATTGTTTTTGTCTTTATCCCTATTTTAGGGGAACCATTTATACTTAAAGTTAATTCTAGAAGTAGAAGCCTCCATGTTCCTTTATTTTTTCATGTCTTCCTACAAGGTAGGTGGATTTAGGGCCTTAATTAAGCCTCCCAAATGTTTTTTCAAACCATCCATGAATAACACCATGATTCTTATTTCTAAAATATTAGTGACTAGCACTGCAAGCCTCTAAAAATTTGCAATATAAGTGTCAGTTGAACCCGGCCTAAGTTGTGCCAACTCTTTGGAATGCAGCTACAAATCCTTCTTATCGAATCTCTTAATCCATCTTTGTAAAATATGTGTATAAAGTGATCTTTTCATGTCCCATGGTGATCATCCTATGATGCCATCACTCATGTAGTATGTCATCAAGGTACAACTGCATACTTGACGACCTCTTCCTCTAGCATTGGGGTGAGTTGGAAATAGGTATCAACCTTTTGAACCGAAGCTTATGTTGAAGTCTTCCTTGAACCATCATAATATGGGAAATTCAATTTTCCCACTTTCTTCTTAAAACCATAATTTTGTGCTCTGGCACCTATGTGTGGTCTAAGTTTCATCCTGACATTAATATAATCTCTAGGTGATATAGCATCCTAAAAATCCATGCCACTATTTGTCTAATCGTGAATAAACTGATTATGCAAATTAGTGACTTTTGACTCATTTTCAACTGGTGTTAGTCCTCTAGGTGGGAATGTAGGCATAAGAGTCCTCAAACTAATTGTTCTAGTTGATTGGTTTTGATTTCCTTGATGAACAAAATTCTATCCCTGACCATTGTTGCCTCCATTATTGTCTTCATTATTTGTATTGTTACCACCAATCTAACCTCCTAGTTGTCTAGCCATCAATTGTGTTAGAAGATCCAACTATTGATTACGTGTTTAGGCTCTTTTCTCTACAACTTGTTGCCATCTAGCCAATGCATCTAACAAATTCATAAAACATTCTTCAGAGTTTTGATTTCCAGAGACTTTATCACCCATATTACCTATGTTTTCTCCCTCAAATTCCCTTTGGTATTTTGCAGCCAAATTTGTACCAAACCTATTTCTACAAGTATTGTAATGGTGTCGATAAGGTTGTTGTTCAAAACTTGACATATCATTGTACTATCATATTGAATCATTCAAGATGGCAAGATACACTGTTGTGATACCACTGTAACATAGACCCTTGTTTATTTTTTAGGGGGCGATGGTTGTTTGAATGTGTTTATAGAAGAGAGATATATGCATAATATTCATTTGAAAATGATAGTACAGGTAGCAATGAAATAACTCAGAAAATAAAAATATTTAGGAAAAACCACAAACTTATGTAAATCAAATTTATTTTGAGTGTTGGGATTATAATGTATAATCAAAATGAAAAATACCTAGATAACCAAAATGCTAACACAATTCAAGCATACTTATTAAATATGGAAATTAATAAACCTAATTTTGAATTGAAATCTATAAAACCATTGTAGCAACGTTATTGTAGTGAGATGTAAAATCCTTTTGACTGCCACAAATATCCTCAAATATAATTTAGACTATATATATGTAATGGTCCTAAATAGGAAATACAAGTGATAACAACAAATATTCTACGCAAAAAAATACAAAAACGAAATGTTAAGTAGACACTTATACAAAAAAAATGTAAATGGAGAACTTCTGAGCCAATTTATTAATTGTCTACAAGCCAAATACAATAGATGATGGAATGGTGCACCTGGGCTTGTCTCAATGGACAAGCAGGACCAAACCCAATTAGGAAAGGGCTAAGTTGAAGGTTGCCTACCTACTACACCACTCTGCACTACACTGCCTAGAAAACTATTGCTCTATTGAAGTTCAAATGGATGGAATGGGTACTAAAATTATTCAGACAATTATATCCTTTCATCCCTGGACTCCTTGACCAAAACCCAGAAAAACCCATAAGGGATTTTAGCTTGTTTTGAGTTTGGTTTTTCGACCCCTTTAGAGCCTCACCCCAACTATGGCTACCAAATTCGACCTACTGGAAACTCGTTGCAAATCCACCTGCAAACTCCTCCAAAATGTTGGGTTTACCCTTTCTATCCAACTCCTAACTCCTCGAATGAAATCTTGGCCTGACCCAACTACTCTCCAAGCACCACGAAATTATGTTGTGTGGCCTCTGCGCTGTCTCTTGGCCCAAAAATATGAATTGTTGAAATGTTGGCTCAGCTGGGTGAAAGCTCCAACAAAAATGCCTCTCCAACATTTCTACCTCATCTCCCTCACCTCTCGACAAGTTGTGTGATCCCTGCTGGTCTCAAACTCCCTTTGTGTGATTCTTGGCTGCCCAGAAATACACACTCCCTTCCTCTGTGTTGTTGTTGATGTGTGTCACTGACCCGAAACTCCTGAAAACTCCTATAGAACAGCCTCCCTAGGGCAGGCACAGATGGTTCCATGAAGTAGAGGTTGAATCTCCCACGTGAGAGACTCATGGCTAAACAGTCGGTAGACTCGCTAAACAGCAGAGTGAACAAATGTGTGTTTGTTTGCAAATGTCAAAGATGAAAACAAAATGAGAGTTGATCTCTCTTTATACTCCTTGCCCCCCCTTAGCCTCATGTGGGCCCCTCCATCCACCCATTTGATTTTCCCTCCAAGCATATCAAATGCCTAATTAGAACTCCTATGGGCTCTTCCTTAGTAAAAAATGTGTAAAATTGTGTAGCAGCACCCTGTTACTAATGTGTTTGAGAAAGGACATGACTGTCCTCCCCTCCCAAATGTTTCTTACCCTCAAGCAACCTCAAAGCTGGGTACTCCAAAATATGCTCACCCTCCCAGGTGGCATCCTCATCTGGAAAGTTCTTCCAATGCACCAAACGTCGCTTGTCCTTAAGCAATTCTTGAATAAACAGCCTCTTTGAATGTGGACCCCCACTATCACTGCAAACTTCACCAGGGTCCCAAATGTGCCATTTGTTTGTCCCTAATCATTGTACTATCCAATAGTGAAGGAGTCCCTCGATACCAGGATCCCAAGCCAACCTGATTAACGTGAAGCCCCCCTTGCTTCACTCACTATCCTACTAGATATGGGCATTATAACCCTTGTGTCTATCACCAATAAGTAGAGCATCCTGACGATGTAAAACTCTACCTAAATCCTCATGAATCTACTCTACCGAATAGTCCACCCCATGCACTCTTATTGTGGGCCCTTGAAGATACAACTCAATCCCTATGCAAACAAACCCTCTCCTGCATAAGCTCCTCCTAAAATCTTCTCGTTGGCCATCCTTCCATGTTGATGAAGTCTCCCATGCCCTTAGCGAATCACTAAAAGCTAATGGAGAATCTTGATGACCCTCCTCTATTGTTATGAAACCAGCTCACAAAAAGATAGAAAAGATAGATGAACGCCTTAGAAATTATCCTCTTCGAGGGGGAAACCTCCTTTACATTACACAAATGAACAATTCTTGGGTGATACAAATGACAAGACCTCCTTTCTATATATAGGAGTCTAAGGGGACATAATATAATCAGAGCTAACATAACAATAATAATGTAAGGGCACAATAATAACTATAGTGGGCTTCTATGGGGCACAATAATAACAATATGGGGACTACATGGGCACAAGATTATAATAAGGGGGTTGTACTAATAACAATAAGGAGTTAAAGTAGTAGTATAGGGACCTAACATGCCCCTCTCATTCAAAAAGTGTTGTCCTCAATGCTTGAGTAGTTTTGGATGCTTTTGTATAAAATTATCGTCCTCCCATGTGGAATCTTCAACAGGTAAGTTCTTTGACTTGATGAGATACTCTAAAATTGATCTATTTCATAGCTGTCGATTTCTCGGTTCTGTGACTACTTCAGGTTCCAATATGATTTTTCCTTCCTTGTTAAGTTCTCATAATATTGTTTGAACTAGGATCTTCTGGAACTTTTGAATGAGTTCCCACCCTGCTTCTTCATTCTTCCATTCATCCCTTGCTTCATTTATCGAATTTGGTTGGACAATTATACTAACCTCTAGCATTTCAGCAACTATATGTTCAATTTCACTCCTTTGGGGATATGGATATCTATAAGGCCTGATGTTTGGAGGAACACTTCCTGGAATCAAATGAATATCATGATCATGATCACGAATAGGTGGGAGGCCTTTAAGAGTCTCAAATACCTTGGAATGATTGTCTAAGAATTTTTGGAGATCTGGAGAAATAGATGATTTCAATGTGGGAACTTATAGTGAACATAATTGTGCAATTACGCCTCTTTGTTCTTTCTTTAGAAGCTTTTTCATTCTGTTAGAGATGATTATCTTTCCCGGTTTCCCTATGATACCCCTGAATTCAACTTCATTTCCTTTCGAAGAAAATTTCATGAAAAGTTTTTGAAAATTAAAAGCCATTGTACTCAAGGATTGTAGCCATTGGACTCCTAGTACAACATCAACACCACCCATTGGAATGGAAAGCGTTGGGCTATTCAATACATATTCTCCCATGGATAGCTTGATATTATGGAACTTTCCAGAGCAATTTATGGTTCCTCCAC